>BSBM01000910.1:25622500-25672500 GCA_027924585.1 Larix kaempferi
GGAAAATCACCATAACACACCCTTTGAAAATCGATGTTTACTTGGGTCACCAGAGGAGACACCAATCATTAACCATTCTTGAAATCACAAGCAGAGTCTGAACGCACAAGGTTGCGCTTCCCTCATTGTTTACTACATGTCCAGAGGGGATGACCGTTAAAACATATTCTCGGATCATCATTAATAAGATTAATAAAGAATATAGAAAAGTCAAGATACCGTTAGATGAACAAATGTTCAAACAATATATTGGTCCGACCATGTGCGTATGTTTTAGTTTGATGCCTCTAGCTTACACAAATTAATGGAAGTTTCGTGGACGAATTCGGTGTCATAGCGTCAGCTAATCAAAATCGCAAACGGGCAGGATACCTCCATGATTGAGACGAAGTATGGAGATAAAGATTTTATATAAACAATTAAATTGCAGTATGGCGGGCGAAATGATTGTCAAGAATACCAGCTACGTCGATGCCTATGGAATATCTACCAACTCCAATTATTAGACTCCTCTTCTCTGCGTTAAGGAAATCAAGACGCAACTCAGTGCACAGGTATTCACGGTATAAATAGCGCCGTTGATAAGGATAATGTCATAGGAATATTACATTTCCAATTTGCAAAGAATTTGCTTGTTTTGGAATATCATGAAGCCAATTACATTTAGAAGTCTGTTTGCTGCAGTTGGAATATCAAATCGAGAACTTTTTTTAATAAAAATTCAAGTTAGAAATTTCGGTACCAATCCGTAGCACCTTAATCCAGCGGAAATTCATTGGTTAGGCAAAACAGGAGAACTTCACAGATTAAGCAGGGTTTACGATTGAAAATCTAATAGCATAAGTTCTTCTGAAATTCATTGGTGGTTAAAAAACGAGGGATTCACAGATTGAGCACGGTTCCGACTTTATATGATTGAAAACCCGCCAGCCTAAGTTCGTTTATTGGCGATATCCATTTAATTAGGATTTATCTATATTTTAAATCGTTATTGAACATGGAAAAGGTCATTAATTTTGGATTTATTAATCATTAAAAAAAAATCAAAGTGATATGGTTTATTCTTATGAAAAAAATAAGTGAAATAGCAATTTCATACATCTTTAAGGGAAGATAATAAAGGAAATAGATAATTTATAACAAGAGCCACAAGGTGGCAATGTCCTCGCAGTTGCTAATAGCAATAACAACTATTGCTATAAGAGAAAAGCTATAGAAATATGATACTCTTGCCACAAAATTATAGCAAGGAAAAATTTCTTTTGAGATAAAACGAATTAGCCATTGAGCCTCAAGTTTTGAATACTCCTATGAAAATTCCAAATGTGGCACCTCTGAAATTGAGATGGATAGCATAGGGAATAAGTGACATTGTTTGCACCCATACTAATGATCGCCACGATCTAAGGTTTTCACCTTTGGTTCTGCGATAACACCTACTCGAGCTCTTACATCTTTTCGTCCAAATCGGTTGGATATTTGGCCATGTGGAAGTGTGTTTTCTCTAAATTTTTCAGTGCGTGTCCACAACGTTATCGACTAGCTCCTCGTTGTCAGTGGTTGCTAACAATAAACATAAGTACAATTATTCAGAAACAAATGTGCATGTGTATCTTTGTCAAGGCTATATCAGCATAATACTGAAAACATATAGTAATACAACATTTGCATTGGTTATGGTTATCCACGAGTACTAATAAACAAACTAATATACTCAATAGATAATACCATTTGGGTTTAGAGGTCATATTTAGAGACAAGATGATGAGAATATGACCTTTAAAAAAACGTAATTAATAGAAATTAAAAATTATTATAATTTGTATATAAATCAAAGTAAAATAATATATTAAAATAAAGTTGTCAAACGTAGACACAACTAAAACAATTTTTATTTTTAAGGATTAAGAAAAACAATACATCCTTTTTGGTATGAATGAGGCTTTTATGAAAAAAATGTATATTTTGTCATTAATATATATATTTTGCCTCTATCCATTTTTTTGGATTTATGCATCAAGTAATGAACATTTAAAGGCATGAATTGAATTACAATGATTGTCAATAAATTTGTGATACACTTTGCATTTGTACTAAAAGAAGGATATTTGCATACCATTGCATCTCTTGAACACTAGGTTATTGAGGGATATTAAATATCCTTTCGATTGTTGGGTTTAAAGAGGAAGATCATTACTAAAGCATGGGAAGATCGTTTGCATACTTGTGTCAACATGTTAACAAAATTTTATGGATAGCATTACATGGAATAGTATAGCGTACCCTACTTGCCATGACATTCTCATAAAGAAAGATGCCACGAATTAGCACAAATGGATGCCACCAAGATTTTTTATTTTCCAGATCATAGAGATTTTGGTTGCTTCCAGTAGTTTGTTGCAAAAAAGATGAGCAACTACGAGAGTGTATTTAAAGAATGTTGCATGTTCATATTGATACAGGTTTAATGTCACCATTGATATTATTAAAAAATATTGCTCACATCACTTTAAATTGACAGAGAGAGAGACCAATTTTAATGCAATAGATTACGTTCTTCAGCAAAATGATTGCCAGCTTGCAGGAACCCTATGCATAATAAATTATCATGAGTTCTACAGGTCAACTAGGGAACTATAATAATAATAAGTAAGTTACCTTAGGCAAAAATAATAAACAAGTTACCGCATTACTTCAACCTATGTTCAGTAAGAGACTACTTCATTTTCGAGCTAAATGATAGAAGATCGCTGTCAAAATTGAAAATGTAATTAGTGTTTGATTAACTAAACATATACTCGAACTATCGGTGAACTATAGCTTTGGAACGTGACCGACGATGTAGCTGAGAGAGTTTTAACTCAAGTTGAGTTAACACTATATTAATCATTGCAGTGGCCGAGGTATAGTTGACAGATCAAGGTATGGCGGGGCCACATATCAATGCTAGCTACATTCATGAGAAAATCCACAATATCAAATGTTGAGTATACGTCTGCAACGAAAGGGGAAAACATTGAAATTGAGCATCGGAAACAAATGTTGGCAGTCAACAGAAAGCTTATTCATTAATTTACTCAGGACATCTGCATTTATTCGAGTGGTTTCAGGACCACACTATCTGTTGTGTTCAATTGATTAGAAACAGTAACAAGGGTTCTTATGCATTAGTTGACGCAGTTCCTGTTGTGAGACTAAGCAAATTAATAAAAGAACATGGCAATGTAGTTAGCAGTGGTGGAGTTTATTGCTCCTTTGAAATAGCAAAAATATAATTAATGAATTGATATGCCAGAAGCGGAGACAAGTGACTGGCTTGCTACTAGAATGGAATACAGGACTTAGAATTTGCTCCACTATTCAGTATTGATAGAAATGAAGTTTATGAATTTTGTTATTATGCTTTTTATTTGTGAAGTTGGAGGTATGCGACTGCTACAGTGTGCCATTTGTTAAGCCAATTGATTTTT
Organism: Larix kaempferi; assembly: GCA_027924585.1. Classification (NCBI taxonomy): domain Eukaryota; kingdom Viridiplantae; phylum Streptophyta; class Pinopsida; order Pinales; family Pinaceae; genus Larix; species Larix kaempferi. The sequence goes on from BSBM01000910.1 coordinate 25,625,971, forward strand.
TTATTGCAATTCCAAGCATTAGTCACGCCACTCACATTTGAGCTCGGTCGCGTGCCTACTGCTAATAAGTTGCACTAGGAGTACATTGTTTATCTTTCAATGCTGGCGGGAAAGGGTGTCCCGTCATAGTATTAACTCTGCTACCGGCTTCCCTAACTGGAATATCTAGGTGGTGACTAATGTGGCTTGCAACCTGTGATGAAAAATGGTGAGTGTTTTCGCAATGCTGGGCTATGCTATCAAATAAGTTGGAAATTCTGCTACCTGGACTTCGTCGTAGAAAAGAATAATAAATGTGATATTAATGTATTCAGTACCTCGTAAGCAGTTGTGCTATAATGTCAAAATCTTCGTTGTTGATGTTATATCCCATTAGGTTTTGGTGCTTTAAAAACTCTAATCCTGCACTACGTATTCATGGAGGGATGGGATAGGGTTATACACACTTATTGGAGTATGAAATATTTATGCTTATCGCATTAATAGTTCTATTAGCATTGCATGCCATTCATAAGCGGATCCCATGAGACCTGTGACTAATCTATTCGAAGAAGGTTAGGTGCATAAACTCAACGAGGACTATATATGATCTTTTTTTATAGCCAGGATATACCAGAATGCTACCTAGTAGTATTGACTATTCAACATGCAGAATACCCTTTGGCCAATAAAGGGAATAAATGACGGCATATTTCTCAACATTAGATTGCATTTAAATAAAATTAGATTGTAATTAAACAATGTAGAGCCACGAGAATTGTCAAGCAGAATCAACGTAGGTTGGAGTCTCATTAGCAAGTGGTGGAAGCAAACCAATCTGAATGATCTGTGGGATCTGCAAAATAAGCTGGTTTTAAATTGCATTCAATGCACCACGTGCTAGAGTAACATGACGGGAGGCCACATACTCAACTATCCCACAACTACGTTAAATTTACAATATGTATTCAACACAATAGACAAGACACAATAAAGAAGTTAATTAGATGTGCACCAGTTTGTCAGAACCCTTGTTGCATGAATGAAACCTGTTTGTCAGAACCCTTGCTACATGGCTGAATGTTGATGTCACTTCACCGCCTGTCCTTGGGGCACAAAATCCCAGATTGGCATCAGAGATAAATGCGTTTTTAAATAAATTTTAAATAGGCATTAATTATCTATGACACAGTTTTCGCCGCCGAAACAGGAAGGGAAAATTTATAATCTTAGATACAAATTAATAGGTTTGCATGATATATATATATATATATATAATTCCTTTCGGGGACATAATAATAAGGAACAGATTATGGTAGAAAGAAACACAGGGAGCAAAAACAGGAAGCGATTACCGAGGCTGACGTTATCAGCGCTCATCCAATGAAACGTTAACAAGTTAGCACTGTTTAAAAATTTATATAAATAATTTTTTTTTCAACTATTTACAAATAACCCAAAACGATAGTATGGAGGAAACATTTATAGCCATAGGTGCAAACTAGGTGCAAATTAATAGGGTCTGCATGAAATATATAATATCCGCTTCGGGGACATAATAATGAACACATCATGATAGGGAGAAACATATTTAATTTGCAAAAGAAAGGAACATATTGCCATGTAGGAAATATTATACTATATATGTAAATCTGTGGGAAGCATATTTGTCTACTTAGCAAATGACAAAAAACTATGGAAATGTTGATCATAGAAAGTTCTAGTGTATTTTTTATATTGTCTAAAGCCATTACATGAGCAAGAAAAATAGCTCTTTGATAGTTTGATAAAACAGAGGACAAAAAAGGAATAAGCCCAACAGGCTGAGTTTTGTCAATAAACCAGAGGACAAAAAAAGGCAATAAGTCTAACAAACTGTAGTTGTGCTTTTGCATGAGCAAATGGATCTTTGCATTTTTTTTTCTTTTGCAAAAAAGCTATGTAATATCAACTCTCGTATTGATTGTAGTCCCAGTGCCATTGTGATAGTTTTTTATTGTTGTTGCATCTGCCAATAGCATTCAAGCTGTAGTCAGAATAATTGGGAAAAAGTAGCAAGACTGCAACTATTTCTAAAGACTAGATACTATTTGGACTATGATGTTGGAATTACTTATAGTTTATCTCAAATCGCGGAGTTTCAAAGCAATAAATCTGTAGGAACAATTTAGCAAGAGGAAAAATCCTATGAAGAGTAACAAAATATTCTATTAGGTTATGTAATAAATTACCGGAAATTATTTTGTAACACAGCTGTTATCAATAATTAGAGTATTAAGCTACTGAAACTAGCATTTCATCAAATGTTCGTATTTAAATTGACACTATTTAAATCATGCCATTCTATCATTAGATTTTTGAACTTTACAACAGATAGTCAAAGTCAAACGTGAAGCAAAACCTTGTGAAAATTGTTTAAGCAAAAACTGAGTAGGAAAAGTTCATAAATTGAAAAATGATTATATGTTAAACTAGACATATGCCAAATGTTTTGAAGCTGCAAACTATCAATGTAAACTGAAGAAATGGCAAAGTGTTTCTGTTTGTAGCTAATGCAATTGAATACAATTTTCAAAACATAGTTTGCAGAGGCCGGCAATATTATTTGCAGTATTGTAATTGTCAATGATTATGATTAGACTATATGAATACATGCTGTTTCATCGAAAACCATAAATGAAGTATAATGATCTAGAATCTAGGAATCCATAAATTCAAAGCACTGTGACAATGCTATATTGGTCATGATACTTATTGTTTAAATGGATTTCAAATTTCAGGATCATATTCAAATTGCTGGAAAAATTAGCCAATGCAAGCTTCAATCTAATAACATGACAAAAGAACATAGTGGCCTGAATCTTTTTAACATATTACATATTAGTATTACAACCTAACTTTCACTAACGTAAACTTCAATTTGATAACATGACAAAAGGACACAGTGGCCTGGTTCTGTTTGACATATTACACACTAGTATTACAACGTGACTTTTACTGCCATAAAATGTGGTTTTCACTGCTATATCAATAGCTAATTTCATAAAGGATGGCTGTTTGCTATTGATAAGTGTCTAAGATCTTTCTAGATGGCTACAATGGTGAATTTATTTAGCAAGCAGAATATATCACGATTTCAATAATATCCACTTTATTATTTCTGGTTGACTTTTATTGGCATAAAAATAGCTTTTATTATTCTTAAGTGTCTAACATCTTTATAGATCACTAAGTAAGATCTTTTTAGATCACTAAGATGGAATTAGGAATTCGATCTTAGTGATCTAAAAAGATCTTACTAAGATCTTACATAGTGATTTACGAAGATCTTAGACACTTAAGTCCAGAAACAGTGATGAAACTTGATGGGTCAAATGTTTGTCATGAATGAATTTAACAGTTAAATACACTTAATTTCACTCTTTAGAAACTTGAACTCTTCAGAACAGAAAATAGATTTGTGTACCTGGAAGTCAATTTATTTTCAAGTTGATGATTCTGTTATCCAGGGCCAATGTAAATAGTCCTTGCTGGGAAAATTTTCGAAGATTGAAAACTGTTGATGATATGTTTTTCGAGTATTCTTCAAATGAAATATTTGTTACTTCTAGACAATACTCTTTTAGCTGTGGGTTGCGCAGTGTGCATTCTATCAGCCCATCATTTGTGTCCAAATTGCATTCTAGATTATGCTCATATATAATTTGCATTTCTTTTTTGCAAAATGCACAGACCACACAGCTCTGAATAAGTGGCTGTTTACATTGAGCACAAATGCATCGGTACGGAGGTGTAAATGGATTTTTTGCTTTGAGTATTCCGTGTATCTGTCAAAGTCACATGACAAATGACCATAGAAAATGCATATAATATCAGCCTATTTTTACATAGAATTATGTTAGTATTTCTTTTTATTTAAACAATAATTAAATTTAGATTTTGGCTTTATATCCGGTTGCTTCTTACACATCTGGGATTCTGCTATGATTTTATCAGATGGATTATGGCCTGCCTCACTACGGTGCAATTTGCTGTCCTAATTAATGGTTCTGCTAGCCCTTTCTTCCAGGCTGGGAGGGGGCTACGACAGGGATGCCCCCTATCGCCGCTGTTGTTTCTCCTCGTCGCTGAAGGACTTAGCCGATTTATTCTGAACGCCAAAGCAGATGGCTCTTTTAGAGGCATTTCTATCTCTCAGGTACTGTTCATTACACATCTCCTTTTTGTTGATGACATCTTGATTTTCTGTGATGGCACGAGCCAGGATATTGACAAGGTGGTTGAAGGCCTCCACTTAGTACAAGCTGCAGCAGGTATGTTAGTAAATATCGACAAATCAACTATCACTTGCTCGAATCTATTCGAGCCGGAGATTATAAACATGGTTAACAAACTGCCATACAAGACCTTGGATTTAGATGAGGGATTACAGTACCTTGGCTTCCAATTGAAACCGAATGCTTATCTGAAGACAGATTGGAGCTGGTTAATAGCAAAATTAGAACAGCGTCTTCATGGTTGGAGTCACAAATGGCTCTCTCGGGCAGGTAGGCTGGTTCTGATAAAATCAGTATTGGAAGCAATCCCGGTATATTGGCTGTCACTTGCTTGGATCCCCATCGGAGTGCTGGAGCAGATCAGGAGACTGTGTTTTGCCTTTCTTTGGAAGGGTTCGAGTGAGAATCGGGCATTGGTGTGGGTACGCTGGGAGAAAATTGCTGTACCTAAGGATTTGGGAGGTTGGGGTTTAAAGAATATTTTCATGTTTGCTAAAGCCTTGGGGGCCAAAGTGTCGTGGCGACTAATTCATACACAGAGCCTCTGGACTAGAGTGGTCTACCATAAATATATTGCCCCTTTAACACTCCTCGAATGGATCAGGTTGAGAAACAAGTCGAGGGCAAACTGCTCTGTGGTTTGGAAAGCAGTGGTGCAGCATTTCTCATTAGTTGGCTCGGGATTAGTGTGGAGGATCGGCGACGGGAGGGTACTTCGGATAGGGTTGGACCCTTGGGTTGGTTGCAGGGGTGGACATGTCCTTTCGATGGAACTGAGGACTTATTTGGCTTCTAGAGGTTGTTATAATCTGTATGAATTAGCGGATCAGGGAGCTTCAACACTATGGCAGCAGGGGTGGCTTTCTGCTCGACAACTTGGGATCTCGGCCGAACTACAGGAGGAATGGGAGGATTATACACGGCGGTTAAGACTTACACATATTAGGTTGACCAACAGGGCTGACGTTCTTATATGGGATCACCATCCCTCCGAAGTTTATTCACCAAAATATGGATATATCCAACTCAATGTGGAAAACCATAACAGAGTTTTGGTGTGGTGGTGGAAATTATTGTGGAAATTAAGATGTCCGGGTAAAGCTAAATTACTATTCTGGGCAATCCTGGAAAATAAGGCCCCTACTTGGGACATTCTGCAGAAACGTTTTCTTCAGGGTCCAGGGATCTGTCCACTTTGTATGGGTGCTGAAGAGAATCTGGCACATCTTTTTATTCATTGTCAATACTCACAGACTGTATGGTATGATATCAGCAAGCTATTGGCAATTAAGGTGGGGTGGAGGGGATCGAGTGTGCTGGAAGCATTCCATTTATGGTGGTCTGCACAATACTCATCCCCTCTCCGGGCTCTCCCGTGTATATACACTTGGGGCATATGGCTTGCCCGCAATAAGGTGATTTTCCAGGACTGCAGGGTACCTCTGGATTCGGTAGTGGCTCAGATGGTGGCGGTCACTCTTCATTTTGTGGCACCTGTACAAGTTAGCAGAACACGACCTATGCGGGTAGAACAGATTGACCTCTCCATGCCGTGGGCATATTTCGATGGGGCCTCAGACCTACAATCAATTTGTGGAGGGGGGGGAGTCCTATACAAATCTGAGGCACATTATTTCCACCTGGTGGCTGGACTGGGAAGAGGAACAAATAACTACGCAGAACTCATGTCGCTAAAATTGCTAATGTTATTTGCCCTGGAACAAGGATGCATGTCCCTTCAGATCTTTGGTGACTCCTTGTTAGTCATCAACTGGGCAAAGGAGGATACACTGTGTCATGTGATGGATCTTTTACCTATCCTGGAAGAGGTGAAATGGATAAAATTGACATTTAACCACATCACATTTACACATGTTTACAGGGAGCGGAATGGGATGGCAGACAAGCTATCAAAGGAGGCAACGCAGCAGGCACTAGCCAATGGTACCTGGAAGATAACTATTCATTCTCCGGCAGGCATATTCAGTTATTATCACAGACCATTTTATGAGGATCAGGAGGCACTGCATTGAATACTAATGTTTGATGGGGGAGATAAGTGAACGCTGCACGCTGTAAATAGCCAGATGGGAGACATACAACATGAGTTAATATACTTTAGAGGACCGGCCAACACTGGACGCGCTGTCACAGATCGCCGAGTTCCAGAATATTGTAGTGAAATCGCATCAGATTAATATGTTAACTGTGCGGGCTATAGCAGCAATAAAATTGGTAAACAGAGACTACGAATGGAGAAATATTATAGTTACAGGCTGGGACAGCCTTTATTTGAATTCAGATGGTTTTGGTAGATTGAACTTGAAGTAATGAATTTGGGATGTAATCTGTGACAATGTAGGGATCTTAGCGATCTTATTACATGTGCTGAATGTAATTTTGTTCCAATTTGAAATAAAATTACGAATTTTTCCAAGGGAAAAAAAAAAAAAAAATTAAATTTAGATTCAAAGCACTATTACTAATTACAATGTTAATGGGCAATGTAGCGATTGGCTAACTGTCATTAGTCAAAAGGGTGAAAGCAAAGAGACATTGCAAAAACAATCCATGGAAACTGATGAATAAGAATGTTGTGATCAGAGTTGCAGGCTTGAATTTAAAATTTGTTGCAATGCAAATAGTGTTCTGAAGCATTCCTAGGAAGAGAATAAATTGTACTTTCCCAGTATGCAATAAATATTGTATAGGCAAAGAGTATTTTCATTTAGTTGAGATACAATGTTGTATTCTCATAATTTTTCCTCAGACATCGAGAGTACAGACACACAATGTAGTTTTTGCGAAAAGCAAAATATCCAAATCTCCAATGGCGTTGCAAATGCAATTTTGAGGAGTTAAACAAATATAAAACCTGTCTTGTGGCACTCTAAGCATCGTCGATCCATCTTCCGATCACAAAAATCTAGTCATGCTTGTCATGTTATTTGCCATTAATAGTTTTAGATGATGTAAATAACATGAATTAATTGGATGCAGTTTTGGTAGTTAAAAGCCTTGTTTGCAAAGAGAGCTTGATATTGATTAGATCTTGAGATGAAAATGTTCTCACAAGTTGGGGAGTGGAAACGTCATCAATTTATAAAACAATTGGCCTGAATCCACAATACTCCCGAGAGCTCTTGTGCTCACATGCCTTCAAACAATTTTTTCCAATCATACTATTTGAATCTTTGCATAAATTCTTAAAAGCTTGTGATCGATTGCCTTTATTTTTAAAAGTATTTGGGGTGCTTGTCTATGGCAAAAATGACATGCCTTACTGGGAACACCAATTGGATAGGCTTAAACATCTGATTCGAAATAAGACTCAAAGAAAATTTAAAATTAGTTATGATGTGCTCAAATAAATCTAACAACTAAACTGCTTTTATAGAAAACCAAATACTCCTGTCTGAATGGCCAAAAGAGCTTAAAATCCATAGGTTTAAGCAACATGTGCTTGTTTGCAAAATCTATACTAGTTTTGATGATGATACTCTCAAGAGACCACAAGAATTTAGAAAAGTTTTTAACTGAAGCCTATTATAGTTAACAAAGTCAATGCTACTAGACAATGAACAAGAGACGAAAAAACAGAAGAAGGTGTTAACCAATGAAACTATTTTGCACCAAAGTAGATTGTGTTTTTGTTTTTCTTTGTCCATGAAATGAGAAAGAAGCAATTTTTCAACATATCTGTGTCTTTGAATCAATGATTGGCAGCAAATTTTGAATTGCATAATCATCATTAAGAGGGTCAATAAAGGTAGCTGCATAGGTCCGGAGCATGTGGCTTCCTTTAGTGTCATTTCGGACAATGTTTTTAAACAGATAGAATGGAGAATTATCAGATGCAAGTTGTTCTTGAATTTGCAAGAGCAGTTCTTTGAAGGCTTCACCGACCTGTAACTACAATAGTAGAAGACAGTAGTCAATGAGCATAGGTTGCAATTAGAAATCATTAAAGCTATTTGTGTTTGTTTTTTTTTCTATTTTCTTGTTTATATAAAAGAGTGGAAATTTGATTTAGCTTTAAAAAACAGCAATTTCAGAAGAACATTAGCTATGCAAATGGCATATTTACTGTTGCATGGTCGTTTGTCATTCCACCGTCTTTGATATACAAGTCGAATTGCTTGTTGTTGTATTCACATGCAATAGCAATTGCTGCGCCAGAGCCAACAGAGTAGGAGTCGTTTGATGACAACAAATCAGAAATTGTCATATTTGGAGCTAGATTTCTCATTTTGCAAACTCGATCAATTGTCTGAATTATTGTATGTGATAATATGACTATTGAATACTTGGCATCGCCTCTGTCATATTGGACTTTTTTCTTGAGGCCAAATCAAGTGATTCTTAGACTTTTGTTGGTTGAGAAATGGCTGCCAAAACGTTTGATCAAGTTGTCACTTATTCCAGCAGTGATTGTCATTATCCCATCTCTATCAACAAAGTCTGCATGCAGTATTTGTGCCTTTACAGGAGAAGTTTGGATTTTGTTCTGTGCGGGCCCATATACAGCCAAGATGTCTCCTTCAAAAACAATTTTCAGTGTTATTGTGCATAGCTCTATAATAGTAGCTGCTTCTAAAGGTGTTTCTTTGAACCTGCTATTGTTATAGTTAGAGAACAAGCCCAGGGAGAAAATTATCAGCAATCAATAGCATAAAAGTTGAAACTTGGATCAAGTTTGAGAATGAGAAAATACCTGTCAATGCACTAGTTATATTCTGTTGTTTTGTGTGCTAGAAAATCATAAAAGAAGATGGAGAAGTTTCGTGTGTTAAAAATGATGTAAAAAGCAATTAGAACCAAAATAATTGCATACCTTTTTGGACTTTCAGCAGTTGACGTTGTTCCCATTACCGGGTTGTTTGGTACTGATGTTGTTTTTGTTGTGTTGTGCATAGCCAAGGAACTATCTTCCATTATTTTGCAATTTTGGGTTTGAGTTTGAAAAGCTGCACATGCGAGAAGTATTAAGCAAATCAGATGTAACTAAGATTGTTAATTAGTGTAAAGAGTAGAAGAGATTTATAACAGATGGGAAATATGGGAAAAACGGACAGCATAAAAACAAAGAAGCAAAAAATAAAAACAAATGTCTATAATTCTTTGACTGGATTTTCGACATATGCATAGCGCAAAGTCTATGTAGTGTCAAGAATTTCAATTAAACAAGCGCTGAAAACTATTTACAGCTAGATATTGAACAAATTTTGATCTAAAATTATTTTGAACATAATAATTTGTTATTAAAACATTTTATGTCGCCTATATATGGTCTGCATTATTATAAAATGGAGATAGCATGTGCATATTTTTTATAAAGAGTGTCTACATTTGTTGTGGCATAATTGCTAATTTTTTTAATCTGAACTGTGGACAAAATAAAGTGTAAACAACTTTCAACAACAAAAAATAATCAACATTTGACATCACAAAATAGATTATAAAAATATGAGAAAGTTCAACAAAATTTAAACTCATAGCTATGACATCAATGTTGCAGATGCCCAAAGCTGATCTAAATCTAGCTCACTACGAATAGGAAAAAACCAAATTGCTGTAGTTTAAAGTGCATGAAAGTTGCAGGGGAAAGAATAGTACCTGGTTTTGATTTTGTGCAAATATGCTATCATGAATCCGTTCATAGATAGGAAGACAATAAAATTAGATAATGCAAAATTGAATAGACTATGCGTTTTAATCAAAGATCGATAGGAATGTTGAATAGTGATCAGTCCAATAAGCATCTGAAATATTGAAAACAATATCTCTGTGTTTCAGATTTGTCCAAAAGTGATCAAGCATTGAACCGGTGTTTGTTGTTGCCTTTGTTGTTTTTAGTGTCAAGCCTTTCATTTGCATAAACAATTGTAGTTTTCTTTTCGATGTTGTTTCTCGCAACATGTCAATGTTCAGGTCACCAGCTACTAGGATTTGAGTGGTTGGTGTGCAAGTTGACAAAATGAAACTCAATATATGAAAGAGATCATCAAGCACACCACACGGTCTATTGTAAATGTTCACTAGTTTCAATACACTGGAGTCTAATTCTAGATCTACGCAAATTGCTTCAGTGAAGTTTTCTGTATAGTTTTTAGAGTTGATAATGGTAATGTTTTTTTTAATCAATGTAAGGATTCCATGCACTGAAAATGCTGAGAAGAAATTGTATTTCTCTATCATTGTTGTTTCTTTGCTAAGTGTGTGCATGTGAGTTTCTTGCAAACATAGAATGTTTGCTTGCATAAGTTCATGATCATTTAGAACATCGTCATAGTGCAAAAACAAGCTGCGTGTGTTTAGCGATGAAATGAGTAATTGTCTAGCGTTTGGCATTGAATGCAGACCATATTCAAATTGCAAACTTGCTTGTGTTTTTAATCTATCTATTTCAGTGGTGACTTTTGGACAAGCTATAAAATTTCCTTGTTCCAACTTGTTTAAAAGATAAAGACAATCCATATCTCTGACACGTGAGAGCGCAGTGTAAACAAGGCCATGTCTCTTAATTCCTTTTGGGTCAAATGCCAATCTGTTCATTGTCAATCCTTGTTCTCTATGAATTGTCCTTGCACATGCCAACTGAATTGGGAATTGTGCTCGCATAACATTGATTTTATTTTCAACTCTTGTTTGTATCACAATCCTTTTGATTGGTGTCCAATTGGACTTTACGGCAGGCGTATAAAGATGTTGCATCGTTGCACGTTGCTTGTCTCCAACTTTTGGATTTGCAAAGTCAATCCAAACAATATCATGGCTTGTTTGGGTATAGTGTTTAAACACACCTTCTGCACCATTAACCAATCCATCCTTAGTTGAGTAGTTGCCTCCAACTAGTTCAATAAGCATATCCTTTTTTACTACTATCGTAGAGGGAAGTTGCAATGTCTTTTGTCTATGGTCATTTTTTTCAATTGAATCAATTTTGCTATCATGTGCGACAAGTGTGAATGTTTCTGTTTGCATAGTTGATAACATTTTTGAGTTATGTTGTTGAACATCCTTATTACTATGGAAAAGATAAGGAAATGTTGCATCTGCTGGTGGTTGTTTGTAGCAATGTTGGTTTAAGTAATCTATATCATCCAATGTTTGAGAGCATGTTATAATTCTATTCAAAATCGATATGAATGTTTGATCTCTTTGACGTACAACTGTTGTAAGTTCATAGCATTTTATGGCGTCGAACCAAAATGTGTAAGGAAATGTATGTTGCTGGAATCTTGGTTGTTCAAAAATCCGAGAATCATGAACGGGTTGTGCTTGACACAAATCACCACAGAATATGACATCAAGGTTTCCAAATGCTTTGGTTGGTGTGTGCATTATTTCACGTAGTCGTTTGTCAATGTTGTACAGCATTCGAGACCCTATTAAAGAGACTTCATCAATCAACAATACTCGAAGTTGTTCACAATCTTTTTTCAGAAGATCTAGGGTGTTTGAATTTAGTGGAAGCATGTTTGAACTTCATGGTAGTCTAAAGGCAGAGTGGACTGTAATGCCACCTGCATTATATGCTGCTTTTCCAGTAAATGCAACTATAAGACCTTTGTTCTTTAAAGGATCACTACCAATTTCTTTGTCATAGTAATGTAGGAGACCATCATATATAGCTTTTGTGGTGTAAGTTTTACCTGTTCCTGCGCCTCCTGTCAGGAACAAGCGAATTGGAGTGAGGGGATTGTTTTTTTTCCTTGCAATAACTTCTTTCACAATTGATTGTTGTCGAGTATTTAGGTTTTTTCTAATTGCATGGTATTCATGCATGTCCAAAAGAAACGACTTTTCTGTCAAGTTGCACACAATCCCAGGTTTTGGTGCACTAGGCATAGTTTTGCGCATTAGATCATGTTGAATGTCATATTGTTCTAATCCAGACATAGTTGTTGTTTTGTCTATTGTTACAGGAGGCATAGTTATGTCTTGCAATTCAATTGTTTCAACGGCATTATCAAGGTCACCCCACTTTGTCATTGTTGATGCCATGAACTTTTGTTCTACAATGTCTATTTGTTCTTTGAATGTGTCATATGCGTCAGACCATGTTTTGAAATTGCTCTTTAGCAGATTGCAATTGTCTCTATATGGCATAAAAAGAATGATCTTTTCTCGAAAGAAATTCTCAGGGTCTTTTTGTTTGTTGTAGCTAATAGATTGTATGATACATGGTTTATTTCTTTTTCTTGTAATTGAGTGTATACAAGAATAGAAAGATGCATATTCTGCCAAGGAAATGTTTTCAAGCTCAACAGGGCGTGTAATGTATTTGTCCAAAATTGATGGACAAATAATGTCATCAGAGTCATCTGGTTCTTTTTCCAAGAGTGATGGCTTTTTCAAGACAACTATTTTTTTGTCGTCTGGAGCAGTGTTAATGAAAATAGTCTTCCTAGAGGATGAATGTAGAGGCAACGAGAGTATGATATGTACTGCTTGTCTATTAGACATTTGTTGCATGTTCAGAAGCGCATTTCCAAGCTTACGCATCGTTTAAATCTTTCCATCATTCTCAATAAGACATTGTTCTTTGATGTTTTTGAATGCATTTGTCATGGATCTATCAAATTTGGTGATGTAAGAGCTTACATATGTTGCTGTAGCGTAAGCATTTAAGATATATTGTGCATCTGTATTTGCCTGCCATAACTCTGGTATCACTTTTGCAAATGAATTGATCCAAATGTCAGCAGCATCTCTTTTTAGTATTAGTGTAGAACGAAAAAGCAAAGACCGCAGCAGCAAAATGTATTCATCTCTGATTAGGCCTAGCTCTAGAAGCAATTGTGCAAATGACGTGTTTTTAGAATATTCTTTATGTTCAATAAGAGCGAATACTTTTTTTTCTCTTTGAATGAGATCATTTGAAGCATTTTCCAGTGGCTCTAGAATGATGGTATTATCCATAGGAGGCAATGGGAAATTGAATCTGCATGTGGAATGTCGATGTTTTCTACATGTTTTTGTGTGACGATGTGTTTGAATTTGAATAAGATTTTGATCAAGTAAAGACGAGTCTGTGGATATATAGCGATCAACAAAAGTAGTAATCTCCTCGTTTGAGTTTTTTCCATAGACAGGTGCATTTTGAATCCAAATTAGTCCATGTTCATGCTCATTTCCTCTTTGTTGAAATTCGGTTGTAAAGAAGAAATCTTGTATTTTTCCAAATAATGTGTTGTTTTTTAACATAAGAGACTTTAGTGCTGCTATTTTGTGTCTATAGTAGCGAGTACAAAGCACTGGATGTCTTCTTATTAACGTGCCAATATTTTCTTCCAACGCACTGTCTTGCAAGTCTCCCAAATGTTTTTTCTCAATTTGTTTCAATGCATTGCATAAAGGTGCCCAAAGGTGTTCAGCACTTGTAAACGTTAAAAAGAACGTAGGAGGACCAAGCTGTCGAATCATTGCAAACAGATCTTTTTTCATATTTTCAAAGTAATCAGGTGATGTTCTGATTGCTTTCAATGTACGAAACCCAATTGGAGATTGGAGTATCTTTACAAGATTGTCTTTTGACTTGACATCTTTTGCCAATATTTTTTAGTCCTTTAACTCTCCCATGCGAATCGATATCCAAGCAGTGTTTTTTACCTGTTTTATTATGACTTTAATTGCTTTGAAGAAAATGTTCGTGCCATGCGTTTCAAAGTCTGTACTTTCATGCTGTAGCTCCCACTGTGATACTTGTTGATAAGAAAAGCGATCAAAAATTTCATTGGGTCGATTGAATCCGTAGAAAAGTGTAGGAAAGTTTAGCTCTTTAGAGTATTTGTCTTGGAAAATGCTCAATGGTCGGAAGCTCTCAGAAGGTGCAATTTCTATGATTTTGTTGTCTAAATCATCTACTAGATGTGTTTCTTCATATCCATGTATCAATGTTTCTGATATTGGTTCTATGTCTATTTCATTTTCATCATCATCTACTTGTTCCGTTGTTTGTTGAGTATTTGATTCTTGTTTGACTGTTTCATTAAATACTTTTTCCCAACTAGTATTGATTACAATGCCTTCAATTTTATAAAGTTCGGTTTTGCATAAATCACTTAGTGCAGTCATAATGATCTTTGGCTGAATATTTCTAGATAGATATGCGCTTTTGTATTCCAATTTTCGCTTTAGCATAACTGCAACGGTCAAATTGTCATCTAGACTTCTAGGCAATGCTATTTGAACTCTATCCAAGTTTGTAGGCACATTGATAATTGAGCCAGTTACCCCAATTTGTGCTCTTTTATAACCAAGTTGTCTTATTTGTGCAAAATCTATTCTTGCTGATACCAATCGTTCTTCCAAAGGAGTCAGTATAGCTACAGATGGCAATATGTTATTGCGGCAGATTCGTGTAGGCGATGCAAACGTAGGCAATTTCCCATTAGCAATTGCTTTTTTGCAAGGTCTACAAATTTGAACAAGTACCATTGGGCATGCCACAACTTCTGTATTTGCTAGAGTTTCGAAGGCTAATTTAATTGTCTTGTTCATACAACAAATGTCTTTTTTAAAATGTAGTTGCTTACAAACAGAACATGCATGAATAGGTGTGTCTTGAATAGCTTTTAAGTATGTAACAACTGCTTTCTTTTCCTTTGCAGATTCTTTTTGCTTTTGACGAATGTCCATTCCTTGTCTACGCAGATTATATTTCAACAAGCACAAGTTTTTTTGCGTATTGCCATCAATGCATGTTTGCATGCTGGTTTTGGTTTTTGAAAATTGTTCAGCAATGCAACAACTGTTTTTTTCTATGTTTGTTATCTTTTGTTTTTGTCTCTTTGCTTTAATTGCATCTATGTATATTGGTTCGTTCAAGGATCCCTTGTTAATGTTCTTCTCTACAATTTTTTCTTTCACTATTGTCTATTTGCTCTTTTCAAAATTATCCATTGCAAATGCAGTAGAATTATTTCTCTTGCAATCGAGCGGAAAGGGAATTTTATTTTCATAGTGTTCTTGTAACAAGAGTTGGAAATGCGAATGCATTTTATCTATTACATGTTGCATTAGGCATAGAACTTTCGACGATCTATTTGTTGCATGGAATACGGCAATATTTTCTTGCAAATTATTGCTTCATAGATGTATATTAGCATTTAGCAACTCACATAACCATTGAAGGGCAAATCGATCTCCTTCTATGTGACCAATGATATATGGCTCTCCCAAATGGACAATATAGGTTCTCCATCCAGAAACAAGAGATGTATTTGCTAATGTGTTTTTATCAAGATATATGTCCAAGCATTGTATTGCTCTAATATCGTTTGAAGCAATAGAGTTATAAAAAGTTTGCGCAATTGCTTTTCTAACACTTTGTCCATCAGCAAACAGTGTCAATTTGGAGATTGATTCAAACAAGGAGTCATGGCAATTGCCTCGAAGTTGAAATGACGTTTCAACTTCGTTATATACACATTGATTTACATTTGCGCTTTGAGAAAGCATATCAGTCGCTTGTCTTTTGGATTGCATTGTTTTATATGACAACAATGGTTCGAAGTGGCCAGAAGCTGGTGTGTGTTCATGGAACAATATATTGTAGCAATATTCAAATCCCCCAGAATTGAAATGAAGGTATTTTGTTCCTTTTGTTAATGACCAAACAGCAACTGGAACATTCAACCATTTTGAAAACCACTTGATGCAAAATATATCACCCCATAGTCCATATACACTTTGATCATCTGGTTGCGAAGCAGATTGCGACATGCGATTGAGATATTCATTGACATTTCCTATGCTATGCAATTCTAGCAAGTAGTCAACTGTCAATTCTGTGCGCATTGATAACAATGCAGAGGGATCTTTTTGATCTAGACAAACACGGAAATGATTCACAATCCCTTCCCTTATCTCTATTGATGTATATCGGAAATGCAATAATACTGCAAGTGCATCAAACAGGCAATTTCCTGGCTCATAGTGGAAATTGTCTAGTCGAAATAGATTGCTTGTAGCCAAAGCCTCATCAATTTGTTGCCAATTATAATATTTGATACCAAGACCATTTGCTCTTAAAACATAGTCGCTTTTACTTTTGTCTTTTCGCATATTGCCTACAAAGACATTTGCAACAGCATATATTTTTTTGCCTTTTTTTGTTGTTCTTTTTTCTATTCCCCCAGTCGTTTATACAGGAAAACCTGTAGGCAAGTGAAGAGAAGCAGATCCTAAGGAAAAGAAAACAAGCAAAGGGCATGGTTTTTTGTCAAACCATAATGTTATAAACATTGTAAATTGTTGTTGCCATTGCAAATAACCAAAGCAAAGGAAACAACATATTCACAACAAATTTTTTTCAAATGAAATGTATTTTGCCCTCCTAGTAGAATAGGAAAAAACAGCATGTCGATTGCTAAGTTCAAATTATCAAATATCCAAGATTTGATATCAATGCAAAAAGTCTTAATGTGCACAACATTAACTGGTTTATTGTTATTATATATATAATAATTAAAAAGAACATCTATAACTATAACTAAACCTTGAAACTTTTAATCATAATAATATAATGATGCCAAGTTGCCGAGACCAGACACTTAATCCATTTACTCTTAAAAGAATCAATATAATCTTAGAAACTCTATTCATGAATCATATCCACGTCTCCATTCACATGCATTTCACAAGCAAAAGCATGTGTGCTCTGCAATGAATGGAATTGAAGGAACATAGGGAACAAGGAAAATACCTGTTCCTGAGAAGGTTGAGATTTGGCTTTGCTAGCTATCATTGACAGACATGATGCGAAGTAAGCCTCCAAACAAGCAAAAAATAGAAAAAGCTTTCCTGCAATGTTTCCATACGGCCGATAAAATATAAGCTAGGGCACATGTACATCATCTTACATAATATATTTATTGGATAAGCCTAGTTTAAAACGATCTTTGAAAGGTGAAATCAAGGTATATTTTTATTTTTTGGAAAGCAAAATATTGGAAACTATAATTTTGCCAAGCCAAAATTTAGAAGATTAAACAATGTAGCGCTTTATATGACAGAAAGAAAGAAATGAATTGTTTAGCACAAATAAGTTTTGATGCCATAGTTCAAAACTCATGTCTAATAAAACTATATGAGACCTTGATGAAAAAGCTTTGAAAAATAGACAATGTGAATTAAACAATGGCTATCAAATAATGTTATAACTATGTGGATATTCTCAATGTCATGAATGTATGGTATTGCAAATATATATATCCATGTTCAGCACACATGAATACCTCTATAGCACCCAAACTATGCAATTTCCACAACTAATATATGTTATTCTAACATTTTTTAAAGATTTCCAGCTAATGTCTTACAAAATAAAACAAAAAAATATGCTTATGTATAAAAACTATTTCCTTTATGATAAGTAATTGGAAGTAAAAATTAAATTTGGTAACTATGGAAAAAATTTGTTAAAAGTTAGGCAAATTCAATTCTGATCAGGCTTTACTTGATGTCAAAGCCATAACTCACTGCCATTTGGATTTTTGTTGAATCCTCAAAGCCATAACTCACGGGAGTTTTGATTCCAATGTTGCTAAGTAATAGGGGCAATGCCTAAGAGGGTAAAGTACAAAAGAAATAAAAAGATGGACGCAAAGTTCAATGAGACTCTTGTAGAAGCATATGAGACTCTTTGAAACCAAACAACATTGACTATTAAAGTAAAAAAAATAGAAATGTTGTTCACGTTTGATACAAAGGCATGTCTTTTTAATAACATACCTATGTATTATGATTATCCTATTTATCCTTGTATATTATTACTACGACAATATTATTATTTACCTTTTCTTACTATGTTTAAATATAATTTGGACATTACATAAGAATATATATTCTTAATATTAAATAAAAAATGATAAAACTAGATGCCAAAGCATGGGAAAAGAAACAAATTTAAGATCTATCATTATCTAAACAATTTAAATTTTCAAGTAAACGCAATTTGATTCTGAAAATCTGAGCTTCTTGTTCTACAAAGTGATACAATGCTGAAATAAAACCATTTGTCAACACTTCAAAGTTTCAAAAATATGATGCTTAACTTTTGCCTAGATTACTGCTTCCCCTTTGTACTGATTCTGGAAATTTTTTTTATTCCTCTTGCGCTAGATCTCCCATAGAAGAAAGTCTGAGAATAGTTTCCAGTCTTGATTCAAATAACTAGTGTGAAAGGCAATGTCTCCCCAATCTATGGTTTTTTTGCTTGGGTTACTCTTAATTTTGGACGTTTGTTGGAAAATCATGGCAGCTTGGTCCCAAAGATTCAACACAAAAAGACAAAGATCAAAGAGATGATCAAGAGTTTCCTTATGCTGTATGCATAAAAAGATTAAGATGTACCTTCGAAGCCACTAGGATAAAAGGCATATGGTAGACAGTGATAAGGTGTTTAGGGCTAAGGTAAGGAATCATAGCTGTCTTTTCTAAGATTCCTAAAAAGGCATAAGGGATATGTCACTACTAATCATTCAAAATTGGTATAGGGAGAACAAGTGCCAGGCCTCCCTTCTATAGGTGGGTAAAGGCATTGCGTAAACATTTGACTTCATAAAAGGGTTGAGACTCAATCAATTAGGATGAGAGCAGTAAGTGAAAGTATGATAGAATAGGTGGATAAATACGAGATCTAAGCATGAAAAAAAAGGGTAGGTCTATTTCTAAGCAGTCTAGTGGATTCTAATTAGTTAATTGTAGATTGGCAAGGCTTGGCCGAACCAACTTGACCAAGGAAAAATAGCCATAGTAAGTTGTACAAAAGAAGCATCCGTTAAATGAAAACAAGCATGATTTCAAGAACTACGTATATAAAAGCCAAGAACGAAAACTGATAACTAAGTTTGGTGAGACAGTCCATGTAAAAAAAACACTTTGTTCATTCTCTTTACTAACTTAAAGCTCTGCTTCTCACTTTCGTGCCTCACTGCTTTAGATCTGGGACTTTTCTATATGTTATTTATCTATGAACAACTTTCTATTTATATATGTAATATCGAGCGGGCTTTAGAGATCTTCTTTTTTTATCTTCCTTGGATTGATTCACTATGTACTTGGACTTCAAGAGATTTGATGTTAAGATCCTAGTGGGCGACCTTCACTAACACCTTGAGGTTTTGGTGTAACGGTTCGTATCATTTGGTATCAGAGCCTCCACCAAGGTTCAAGTCACAGAGCGGGTGGAAACGTCGGCATTGCAGTGTTCGCCCGGGGCTCGTACGACGCAAAGGGGACACAACCGTACGGGCGCACATCCAGCCCAGAGTCTAGACTGCGGAGCATGGTGGGATGTTAAGATCCTAGTGGGCGACCTTCACTAACACCTCTAGGTTTTGGTGTAACGGTTCGTATCATTTGATCGAGGTGGCCACTTAGAACATCGCCATTTACCTTTGCTTGTGGGAATATCTTTCTTTATGTTCTAACCTATATAAACAATCTAGTGTTTTAACCATCCTTTGTATACTGGCTCACTTATAAGACTTAATTATTGGACAAGCCTTTGGTAGGCACTTTGAACCATATGTTGAGAAATTAACAGTGATAGCATCAATTTGTTATCACCTATATGTTTGGTGACGACTATTCTTATGGACAATACATGGGCATGCACAGTATAATAGTAAATCGCTACGAACCACCAAACATTTTATAGGTGCATATCATGGCAACCAACAAGATTTTCCTAGCATCATGTGTTGTGATTGCAACATAGGTAAATAGTCCTTTAATCCATGTAGTAGAGCGTAGTAGTCCTCTTATCCTTATTATCACCAATATAAAATATTGACTCTGCCTACTACATTAGATTCTTTATCATGCCTAGAATATAAATGCAATTGTTGCCAAGCCGGGCAGGCTCTCACTTTCCAACCAGCCCCCAGATCGACAGTGTTTCAGAGCTATATTCCATCAAGTAGCAACATTCATATAAGAAACTAGAATTTAATTTTAATAAATATACATGACATTGCATTTTATTATTTTCATCATAGCATCTCTTTCACTATTCCCTTTTTTTCTTTATCATGTTTACTTTACTTTCTATTAATTTTATTTTTCATGCTAGCGTTTCTTCACATCCCATGGAGCAATTGCTAGTGTATAAGTGCGAAGACTTAAAGTTTCACTTCTTTTTACCTCGTTTTATAAGTACGAGAACTTAAAGTTTTATTTCTCTCTACCTTGTTTTAATTTAGTAATCTTAGTGCAATGCCTTTGTCTAAATAAATGCTTTTTCCTTTAACATAATAATGGGTGGCATATTAATCTGTATGCACCTTTAATAAAAATATTATATTCAACAAAAATTACGAACATTTGTTATTATTGTAGATGTTGATCAACTATTATTGTCATTGCATTTCATTAATCTATGCTTAGGTCATTGAAAACAATAACAATGTTGAGGTACAACATTGGTTTTCGATGTTTTTATGGGTTATGTTATAAATTCATGAGATATTTTTACACCCAAAGAAAACAATGACTCACTACTAATGGATTTGTGAATCAAGGTTGGAGGCCTCATGTTGTCAAACAAATGCACATATGCAGGCTTCGTGTTCAAGGTTGTTGACTCATGGTTCTTTTCTTTTTATGAATAAAGTAAATATCTCCATGCTTGTATGACTAAAATATTTATATGGTTACATCCAAGATAATATCCTTTTTTAAAATGATGACCCAGCATTTGCTAGAGGGCTACATCTACTAAGAAATTTCCAAGCCCTGTTATTCCGGAAAATTAAGGTCTAACTAGCATTAAAATCATTGCATAGCCAAAGTCAGTTGCCAAGGAGCTGATGCTACAAAGCGAGATTTGAACCCAGCTGGGGAGAACAACAACATTCCTCTGAACGACCCAAACCAGATTCAATTGGCTATCATTATACATTCTACCGATCCAAGGGATAAATTATAATCAACACTTGTTATTCTGGAAAATTAAGGTCTGACTAGCATTAAAATGATTACATTGTCAAAATCGGCTTCTAAGGGGCAAGTGTTGCAAAGAGTGATTTGAACCTAAGTGGGGAGAACAACAACATTCCTCCCAACTACTTGATCTACACTCAATTGACTATCCTTGTAGATTCCTTCAAGCCAAGCGATAAATGATAATCAATTTCCCGATAGGTTGTTCACACATAGAAATGAATTTTTTAATTAAATGCAATGAAAAAGACAAACAATGCAAAGGCAAAATCCATGAACCTCATAGACACGGGATTTTCCCAACAAACATATGTTGAATTGGGGACGGTATAAGCAAGATTTGAGTATTCAACATTATCTTTTTTCTAAATTTTGAATTAAAATTTATTTATAGTTGCCAAAGATGTTGTCAAGGCATATTTAAGTATATGGCATTGCAAGGAAACTAGCCATCAAATAGCTTAAAAATTGAAATACAGGGCTTTGAAACTATGGTTATATAAACCCTTTCGGTTCAATAACATAGCCTATCGCAAAAGTATAAAAAACGTTGCGCAAAGAGACTATTAAATTGCAATAGGTGAAAATACAAAGGCAAAAACAACAGTGCAAACCATCAAACATTGTACATTTAAAAAATTGCTCTAGAGCATAAAAACCGAAGCCGAATAGTACTCATAAATTGTACACAGGAAATCATGGTCGCCATAAAATAGTAGAAATCGATACGACCCATATACATATTATAAGCGAGTTCAAAGCCAAAATTTCCCTTGATACTTACAACAACAACCTATGTAAAAACACAAAATTTGAATCACTTGAAGAGGAGTGGCACCCCTTGCAATTTCAAGCGTTGGTTTTAACAAAGACACAAATGATGAAGTTTGTAGCATTGAGGACACAAGAGATCCAAGCATCCATCCTAGGAACATACAAAGTGTCTAGGCATTCATCCTATGATGATTTGTCACAAATCATTTCAAAGTCCAGCAATTACCATGAAACTTCTCATAGAGACAATGAGCACAACCCTGTCACATTCAAGTAAAACTAGCGAATCAATGTCTGTATCAGATAAAAGTATATTTTTTCCTAAATATATTTTTAACAATTGAACCGAACCCATCGGTATAGACAACCTAGAAAAAGGAGGATAAATATTGCGACAGCTTAAACAACTATGAATGTATGCATTGAATATAATCAGATTGAACTAATGTAAACACATGTCATGTATCCATGTCATAACGCTAATCAAATAGCAATGCTTCCATGCATGCGCTACATTTGGCTGTCGAAGCTACCTTTGTTATTGAGTGTCTAAAATCTTGGGCGCATTCTACCAATGCACTTACACTATCCATAATGGAAAAGTTATAAATAATTAACCTTGTCTTGCATGCATAGGCTAATTTGCCAGGTTATATGGCAGCTGTAAGCACAAAGTATGAGCGGTATATCTTGTTGGCACCTGTTTCTTTTTAATCATTGTGTCGGAAAAGTTATAAACAATTAACTTTGTCTTGCATGCAGACGCTAGTTTGCCAGGTTATATGATAGCTATAAGAACATAGTATGAGCAGTATATCTTGTTAGCACCTGTTTCTTTTTAATTGTTGCGACAGATTTTTGTTTCAGGTTTGTTTGAAGAGAAAGCATACTTGCGAGTCAATGTATTCGAATGTAAATGTATCTTGGAGGCATCCATTCTCTCCATGGATGGCAATGACAATTACATTATTGAGAGGTGAATCGAGTAACCGCCAAGTTCAGAGCGCAGACTGCGGAGAGAGCTCAAATACTGAGGAGAGAATCCATCAAATATTAGACTATCAACACTTTTTTGAACAATGGACTGAACATGGCATTCTATTATGCTTATTGCACAACCTAGTTTCCACTTTTGAGGTCATCTAGGTGCACAGAGGGGGAAGAACATCTGCATTATGATAAAACTATGTTGCCATGAATTTGTCAGAAAATCTGCATCTGAAAATGGACAGCGTTAAAGCTTTTCGGTTTATATAATTTGACTCAAGGTTTAAGCTAAGAAACTTAAGAAATCGAAGGAGCCTGGAGGATGCGTGCATCCACAACAAATATGTTCAAAAATTCAATTGATGATTAGCTCTGTTGCACGGGACGAAAACATGAATTTAAAATGGACAATAGCAGAATTAGAGGTAGCAGTAAATCTTGAACCATTCTTTACACCGCTCTGAGCCATAACTGGACTTGACGAGAAGGAAGGGGAGGGAGCCAAGAAATCCAACAATCTGCTAATAAATCCGTGAAAAAGAAGGAAGCCCGAGAGTTTATATATAGCGCCAGAAATCCTATGGGCAGAAATATCAAAGACAACTAATT
Organism: Larix kaempferi; assembly: GCA_027924585.1. NCBI lineage: Eukaryota > Viridiplantae > Streptophyta > Pinopsida > Pinales > Pinaceae > Larix > Larix kaempferi. The sequence goes on from BSBM01000910.1 coordinate 25,649,550, forward strand.
TATTGTTTTATTTTGCGGTGTGCTATAACACTCGATTTTCCTTTTGGAGGGTAAAGAATATCTCTAACAATTATCTAGATTTGTGTTCTTCCAGGCTCTGGTAAGAGATTTCTTATGCATATGCTATATTTTCCATTTTCCTCTAGATAAAAGGTTCGTTTTTTTTCTCACACTGGTTGAAGGCTAGTGAAAACGACAGCATTTTAGTAATGGCCTTCCTTTGCACAAGTAAGCTCTTTCTCTTATCACCTGTATACTGTGCATGTTCTAGTTTAACATCCATACATTCGGAAAACATCAAATTACAAAACGCAGGTCAAAACAATTTTCTGTCAATATTTATTATTATTATTAAATTTTCTCTCAATATTTATTATTATTATTTTTAAATTTTGAACAATACTTGCTATCATTATTATTTTTTTTAATCTTTGAACCGTGATTTGAAAATTGGAAAAAACTAAAATAGGTTTACATTGCTATAAAAAAATTCAAATTTTATCTCCAATCAAACCAGCGATATTTAATTTCGCGATTTTAAGGGTGCCGGATGCAGAATGTATACGTATCTGCATAGTGCAGGCAGGTGCTGTTAATTGAAGGTTGCCTGGCACAGTATTGATTGATTATCTTAAATGTATTTCTCCATGCAAGCCCTCTCTTTAATTCCAATTCCAAGGGATATCTTGGATTTGCCAACCAGGGCCAGGGCCTGTATCTAGCTATCCAAAATCTGCAGGAATTGGAAGTTTGCTCTGTCTGTCCACATGTTTAAATTTCCTTCCTGGAGAAACAAGGTGGAGCGAGACAACAGTTGTCAGAGCCTTTGATTTTTCAACAATTGGCCTCTCTATCAAATGGTCGGTATTTTGCCTTTGCTTACTTTTCTTTTGAATGCTTAGAAGTTCTTCGTTTTTTCCTCTTGTCTGCTTTGTTTTTAGCGTTTCTTTAGTAGATTTGAAATGCTTTCAAAATTTCGAATGTTTTATGCCATGGGGGCGGTTTTCCAAAAGATTTTAATATTCGGAGTTTATAGAAGGTTTAGCGTTTAATTTGACCTCGGAGGGCAGGATTCTAGGCATTCTGCACTAAAATTTTTGACCATTATGCGGACAATTCTCGGTGAACTATACTGGGCATTATGCGCTGAACTCTCTGTGAACTATACTGGGCATTATGTGGTGAATCCTCGATGAACTATGCTGGGCATTATGCGGCGAAAACTTGGGTGAAATGATCTCTCTATGAAACCTTCGGTGACTAGTAACTATTCTGGGCATTCTGGGGTGAACCCTTTGCTGATTGGTAACTATTTTGGGTAAGAAATGAACACGGCGAACAACCACCTATCTTAGTCTAGAGATCGCGTTTAAGGTAGACCACAGCGAATTCTTTATCTTACACAGGGAAGCAGCCACAAGCTACTTAGTTTTAAGCAACCTTCGGACAGTATTCTCTGCCCTTAACTCATGGCAAAGCATAGGTTTTTAAATAACTTCTATATCATCAGGAAATGGACTCCAATTGGATTACTGCACAGACTGCTTTGAGAAGGGCCGCAACTATTTTCCATCAACCATTTTTGAATTTTATTAAGCAGCTGACCGGCACTACTCATTGGTTTAAGCCATTCCATTCTTAGGATAGATTATACACCTAAAGTATTACAGCCAACAAAGCAAGATTTCTATACTTCCTCTTAGGATAGATTATACACCTAAAGAATTACAGCCAGCAAAGCAAGGTTTTTATACTTCCAATGAGGAAGAAACAACCCATTATAGGCTTTCAATCTTCACATAGACACCCTGAACAAAGCAAAGAAGAAGAATCCATTTGGGCATTCTGGGATGGAATTACATCTTTGCCTCTGACGAAAACTTGCAGGCATATTATGTGTGTATAATGACTAATATGTTCGGACCAATGTTTTGGTTAACAAAAACCACCTTGTAGAGGTTCTACTCGGAGCCATTTAATTTTTAAATGAAGTTTATTCTTCTAATGTATTTTAACCAGAAGCCCCTGTCGGCCTCTTCTCTCAAATTCACTCTTGCAAAGTGAATTCTAAGGAAGGAGGTCTGGAAGAAAGTCTAGTAGAACGTTAGGGTTAGTCCAAGTACCAAGAACGTCATATCTCTACGATGAGGATTTAGCAAGCGAAGCTTACGAGTTCATTTTCATCTACCACATTAATTGCTTTTAATCATTGTCACCAACAATGAATCAAGTTTGCCAACACTGATCCAGCTTGCCAATAAGAGATCTAGTGACAACTTATTCTCATCAAGACTAACAGGGCTCGGCGTATCAGGTCTTTCCCACCAAAAATAACATCAACTTAAACCAAACAGACCATGTGATTATAGGCACAAGAGCTTCTCAGCATGGTCGTATTTATGGAAACTTTAATATTCAAATCTTTTGATAGTTTGCCTACCAACGAATGTCTACCTGGGTATCAGAACTTAATCATTTTGACGATGTTAGTACATAAGCCATATATTGAGAGTCATGATAGTTAAATTCTAATAATAGTTCGACATCATAATCATCATTTTAGTGCTATTACATTTTCCTAAGATAACCTATGTCTGAATTTGAAACGATACCATATGGCTGCACCCTTCAGCAATTTAATCACTGACAGGAGAGTTAAGAACCGACCAAACGACCGATACTCTCATCCTTTTGTCAACATCTTAAACCAAAATTTAAAGCTTTTAGTGTCATTTAGATACATTTAAACGTCCATTACAGTTTGAGCTCATCCTCTTCCACAAACGACCGATTGATAGAACAAAACGACAGAGCTTGATATTAATTGGTGATTTCTAACTTATCCATGACAAGGAAGACGGTTATCATTCAAATTTCATGTAAAACAAGAAACTATTCCATTAGAAGCAGACTTATAGTTGAAACTACAATATGTAAACCGTTATTCATACTATTCATTTTTCATCAGAAATGTCGGAGGTTGAACCTCGCAGGCAGTATCATAAAATGCTGCGAACACAAGAATAGCACACAGATAGGACAACACAGATTGAGAATCATGTTCTCTTCACATGCCATACTAGCTACCAACAAAAACAACTAAAACTGTCTCCCAACACCTTTGACGAAAGTCTCAGCTAAGCCAGACTTACAACCAGCAGAGTCAGCATAGGAACCTCCGAGGCTTACCGATTTGAATGCTTGTTCCACTGCTACTGCAAAGAAGAAAACCAGAGACATCGTTTTACCTGCCACAAGTATAGGATTTTGGTTAAACCATTGAAGGAGTTAAAACGTGAAAGCAAACACATTCAAACTCATATCTTTAACCTACTGAAAACCGGACCAAGACGTGACAACTTACATTGTTGAAAGTAGACTTCGAACCAAAAGCCAAAACCTTTCTGCAACTGACGAGAACCAGGTTGAAAGCTTGGATCAACAACAACATCAGAGTGGTTTGACTCTAAGAGCCACGGTGGAGACCTGAATCACAGGTTATAGGTTCAAATCACGGAGGAAAAACACCACTTCTGAATCTGAAACCTAATACATCGCAGGCCTGTCGACCAATCCTTCAAACCACTCCCAAACACGAAAGAAACAATGCCATCAATAAATAACCTCGATGAATATGCAGTGGAGGATTAGGATTTTTAAAGCGCCAAAACCCAAGCCAATATAACATCAACGACGAAGATTTTGACATTATAGCACAACTGCTTACGAGGTACTGAGCACATTAATATCACATTTATTATTTCTTTCTACCATGAAGTCTAGCTAGGAGAATTTCCAAGCTATTTGATAGGACAGCTCGGCATTGCGAAGACACTCACAATTTTTCATCACAGGTTACAAGCCACATTAATCACCACCTAGATATTCCACTTAGGAAAGCCGATAGCACAGTTAATACTATGATAGCACACCCTTGCCCCCCAACATTGAACCATTAAGATCTTAATAATTATCCTGTCATTACTGTTGTTTGTCACTTCTGCCACCTGTCGGGTTATTATTATATATAAACAGGTTAGAGTTTGAAATCTCTATGCAGCATCAACTAATTATCAACAAATGTTGAAGTTGTTTTATGATAACCATAACTATCGTGTTGTTTCACATCTTATAATAATAAAAACATTTCCTTAACGCAACCTATGTCTGAATTTGAAACGATACCATACGGCTATACCCTTCAGGAATTTAATCACTGATAGTAGAGTTAAGAACCGGCCAAATGATCGATACCCTGATTCTTTTGTCAACATGTTAAACCGAAATTTAAAGCTTTTAGTGCCATTTAGATACATTTAAACGTCCATTACAGTTTGGGCTCATCCGCTTCCACAAACGATCGATTGATAGAAGAAAACGATAGAGCTTGACATTAATTGATGATTTTTAAGTTATGCACGAGAAGGAAGACACTTATCATTCAAATTTCATGTAAAACAAGGAACCATTTCAATAGAACCAGATTTATAGTTAAAAATACGATATTTAAACCGTTATTCATAGTATTCAGTTTTCATCACAAATGATAGAGGTTGAACCTCGCAGGAAATATCGCAAAATGTTGCAAATACAAGAATAGAACACAGATAGGATAACGCAGGTTGAGAATCACGTTGTCTTCACATGCCATACTGGTTATCAACAAAAACAACTAAAACTATTTCCCAACACCTTTGACGAAATTCTCAGCTAAACCAGACTTAGAACCAGCAAAGTCACCATAGGAACCTTCGAGACTTACCGATTTGAATACTTGTTCCACTGCTAGTGCAAAGGAGAAAATCACAGACATCGTTTTACCTGCCACAAGTATACGATTCTGGTTAAACCATTGAAAAAGTTAAAATGTGATAACAAATACATTCAAACTTATATCTTTAACCTACTGAAAACCGGAGCAAGATCTGACAACCTACATTGTTGAAAGTAGATTTCGAACCAAAAGCCAAAACCTTTCTGCAACTGACGAGAATCAGGTTGAAAGCTTGCATCAACAACAACATCAGAGTGGTTCGACTCTGAGAGCCACGGCGGAGACCTCAAGCACTGGCTATGGGTTCAAACCACGAAGGGAAAATGCCATTCCTGAATCTAAAATCTAATACATCGCAGGTCTGTCGACCATTCCTTCAAACCACTCCCAAACACAAAACAAACAATGCCGTTCATAAACAAGCTCGATGAATAGTTACGAGCGACATAACATCAACAACGAAGATTTTGACATTATAGCACAACTGCTTACAAGGTACTGAATACATTAATATCACATTTATTACTCACCATTTTTCATGACAGGTTGCAAGCCACATTAGTCACCACGTAGATATTCCACTTAGGGAAGCCCGTAACAGAGTTAATACTATGACAGGACACCCTTTCCCGACAGCATTGAACCACTAAAACCTTAATTACCCTGTCCTTACTCTGGTTTGTCACGTCTGCCACCTGTCCCGTTAAACTTGTTCCATTTTTCTATGATAACCATAACCATCGTATTGTGGAGAAAGTGCCGAAGACATTTCCCAGAGCAAAAAACTAGACGAGCTTATACGCCACGCGTTGCTACGCCCACGAGTCAAACATAGACATGCTAAACAAGGATGGGTATGATCGTTCACGTGTCACGGACCCACCACATGCTATATTACACTAAGCAGCAAGCAATACTATCGCTATAGAAAATTAAATTTTGATATTCCGAAATGTAACATCAAACATCAGAAATTAAATTTTGATATTCCGAACTGTAATATCAAACACCAACAATAAGCCTTAACTCGGATGGCGCACCTTTCACCGCCGAAACAGGAAGCGATTATACATCGCAGGCCTGTCGAACAATCCTTCAAACCACTCCCAAACACGAAAGAAACAATGCCAATAATAAACAACCTCGATGAATAGGTAGTGGACGATCAGTATTTTTAAAGCGCCAAAACCCAAGGCAATATAACATCAACGACGAAGATTTTGACATTATAGCACAATTGCTTACGAGGTGCTGAGCACATTAATATCACATTTATTATTCCTTTCTACCATGAAGTCCAGCTAGGACAATTTCCAAGCTATTTGATAGCACAGCTCGGCATTGCGGAGACACGCACAATTTTTCATCACAGGTTACAAGCCACATTAATCACCACCTAGATATCCCACTTAGGAAATCCGATAGCAGAGTTAATACTATGACAGCACACCCTTGCCCCTAGCATTGAACCATTAAAACCTTAATAATTATCCTGCCCTTACTGTTGTTTGTCACGTCTGCCACCTACCAGGTTATTATTATATATAAACACGTTAGAGTTCAAAACTTGTATGCAGCATCAACTAATTATCAACAAATGTTGAAGTTGTTTTATGATAACCATAACCACCGTATTGTTTCACACCTTATAACAATAAAAACATTTTCCTAAGGCAAACTATGTTTGAATTTGAAACGATACCATACGGCTATACCCTTCAGGAATTTAATCATTGACAGTAGAGTCAAGAACCGGCCAAATGAACGATACCCTCATTCTTTTGTCGACATCTTAAACCAAAATTTAAAGCTTTTAGCGCCATTTAGATACATTTAAACGCCCATTACAGTTTAGGCTCATCCCCTTCCAGAAACGACGGATTGATAGAAGAAAACAACAGAGCTTGACATTAATTGGTGATTTCTAAGCTATTGACAACAAGAAAGACACTTATCATTCAAATTTCATGTAAATCAAGCAACCATCTCAGTAAAACAAGATTTATAGTTAGAACTACAATATTTAAACCCTTATTCATATTATTCATTTTTCATCACAAATGCCAGAGGTTGAACCTCGCAGGCAGTATCGCAAAATGTTGCAAATACAAGAATAGCACACAGATAGAACAACGCAGACTGAGAATCACGTTCTGTTCACATGCCATACTGTCTACCAACAAAAACAACCAAAACTATTTCCCAACACCTTTGACGAAAGTCTCGGCTAACCCAGACTTAGAACCAGCAAAGCCACCATAAGAACCTCCGAGACTTATCGATTTGAATGCTTGTTCCACTGCTACTGCAAAGGAGAAAACCAGAGACATCGTTTTACTTGCCACAAGTATACGATTCTGGTTAAACCATTGAAAAAGTTAAAACGTCATAACAAATACATTCAAACTTATATCTTTAACCTACTGAAAACCGAAGCAAGATCTGACAACTTACATTGCTGTAAGTAGACTTCGAACCAAAAGCCAAAACCTTTCTGCAACTGACGAGAACCAGGTTGAAAGCTTGCATCAACAACAACATCAGAGTGGTTCGACTCTGAGAGCCATGGTGGAGACCTAAAGCACTGGTTATGGGTTCAAACCATGAAGGGAAAATGCCATTCCTAAATCTAAAACCTAATACATCGCAGGCCTCTCGACCATTCCTTCAAACCACTCCCAAACACAAAACAAACAATGCCATTCATAAAACACAAGCTCGATGAATATTACCAGGTATATAACATCAACAACGAAGATTTTGACATTATAGCACAATCGCTTACGAGGTATTGAATACATTAATATCACATTTATTACTCACCATTTTCCATGATAGGTTGCAAGCCGCATTAGTCACCACGTAGATACTCCACTTAGGGAACCCACAGCAGAGTTAATACTATGACAGGACACCCTTGCCCGCCAGCATTGAACCATTAAAACATTAATTACCCTGTCCTTACTCTCGTTTGACACGTCCTCCACCTGTTGCGTTAAACTTGTTCCATTTTCCTATGATAACCATAACCATCGCATTGTGCAGAAAGTGCCGAAGACATTTCCCGGCGCAAAAAACTAGACAAGCTTATATGCCACGCATTGCTACGCCCACCACCTGTTATTTACACTAAGCAGCAACTAAGCCTTAACTCGGATGACGCACCTTCCGCCGCCAAAACAGGAAGCGATTACCGAGGCTGACATTATCAGCTCTCATCCAATGAAACGTTAACAAATTAGCACTATTTAAAAATTTATATAAATAATTTTTTTTCCAACTATTTACAAATAGCCCAAAACCATAGTATGGAGGAAAAAAATTTATAGCCATAGGTGCAAAAATAGGTGCAAATAATAGGGTCTGCATGAAATATATAATATCCCCTACGGGGACATAATAAGAAAGATGATAATAAAAGAAATAGAAATATTATAGATAAATAAAATAGATATCTAGATATCTATCCAATTCATTTGTCAATTATTTTTAAACTTATAAAATTGAAGTAAAACTTAATTCTTAACTTCTTTTATGAAAATAATATAAACCTTTAATCCTCTAAATGATTCATATAACACAATAAAATAAATATCATAAACCTTTAATTTTCTAAATGATTCATATAACATACAATAAAATAATGAACGATATACAAAACTGATATGCAAAACTAATATGATAGTGTCATGAATCTCCGAACATCAAGGACTTAAAGCTCATGGCCTTAAATTATACTAGATGGATCCACTTGACCTTCCATTATTTCACCCTTAAATTCCCAAATAAAACAAAATCTTTTATACCTGAACTGACTAGCCTCTTATACTAGATGCAATTATGCAAAACTAATATTGTCAAGAATAACTAGTAACTCCCACATCAATGACCTAAAGGTGACGAGCTTACCGCGTGTAAGTATTCATATTTGAAGACTAAGTGTTTGGATTTTAGGAAAACTCCAATAGCATGGATGACATATCCCCCCTCAAATTACACTTCGTAATTATAAATTGTTGTCAATTTATGAAAAGCCCATATGATATTGTAAATAATAACTATTAAATCCAACATAAAGTACTTGGACCTTAAGTTCATTAAAATTAATGAGACTTTGAATAGATGAACTCTAGGGTTTTATCCGAAACTCGGCCAGTGCTTACAAGAAACAATCAGAATTACACATAAACTAATTCGAGAGTTAATTTGGGTTTGCACCGTGTGGCATCACCGAGCATTGAGCTAACCAAGCTTATTTTATGTTTTAAAAAATCATTTTCAACATAAATATAATAAGTATTTTATTATTTTTAATTTGATTTATTGGTGTTCATCTGTCACAAATTAAGTAGCTGTACTAATATTAAAAAATTTATGAATTAAAAAAATTCAATTCAATTCAAAATTAAAATTATTTTTATATAAATCAATATAATACTATTATTACCATTTTTATATTTTAATTAACAAATTTAAATAATGATATAAAAAAATAAATTTAAAACTAAAATTATTTACAATTATCTTTCATATCTTATCGATCTTAGATGGTGTGATGTACTTTTTAACTTTTGACACGATAATAAATAGTTTGCCATTTTTAACGCTCTTTTTCTTTTTAACTTTCTCATCTTTACAAATAAATTAATAATTTTATTTTCACCTTATTTAAGAATGTGGGCCCTCACACGAAGTTGAGGGACCTTTTAGATGCAATTGGGTAAATGCGAAACCCGCCAGAATTGTGTAAATCCACAACGCTCACGCGTTATGTAAAACTAGGAATGGCGGGCTCCGAACCTGCCATGTCATTTAACATGTAGGATAGGATTACACAATGCTCGCGCGTTATGGTGATCATAATAACGCTCAAGTGTTATGGTTAATATAACAAAAAAAAAACAGTGCCGCAGACCGCAGCACTGTTTTACCCAAGCACGAATGCTCGAGCGATTTCGCCTTCCCAAAACACATTGGAGAAGCTCAACCGAGGAGATTTGGAGGCTCAACAATCCCAAATTCATCTTGCAAGGATGATTGGAAAGGTAAGCATCTAAATCATTGCCTCATCTCGTCATTAAGTTTATAAATTGTTATGTTGCCCTAATCTAAAAATATTTGTAAATGAAATGCCAAAACTTATAAATTTTAATGAATTTTACATCCACCCTGTTAGACACAATGGCTCACTGATCATATCAATCATCATTGTCACCTAAAAATATTTGTAAATGAAATGCCAAAACTTAAAATTTTAAAATTTTAATGAATTTTACATCCACCCTGTTAGACACAATGGCTCACTGATCACATCAATCATCATTGTCACCCAACATATATGTCTATAACATCATTATGATTATCATTAATTGTCATAACCCAAGCAAGCATTATGTCCCTGTTTCATGCTGCCCTAGATCAACATTTTGTTCATCATATGTAGCTCCAATAATCATGAATTCATTATGTCCATACATATCATCAACATCTTAGTTTGTACACCAGCAACACATTAGCATATTGTAGCCCCAATTAATCCAAAGATAAAGGTTAAACTCTAATTTCTACTGTTGCTCCATAAGCACCTCATAAATTATAAATATATACATGTATATATTTATTTAGACTTTCTTGTTCCCTCCTAAACGTGGTCTTCATACCCACATCATCACCATTTTCTTTTGCTTCCATCATGCCTGCACTAGCTTGTAACTCATGCCCGCAAGGGCCATATTTATGCCTCTGAACATGCCTGCAGCTAGACCTTCTTCAATTGCCCGCATGGGGGTCTTTTCCATGCCTCCAGGATGCCCACAGCTTCCACAAACATGCTCGCATATGCATCTTCAAGATGCCTGCATGTCACCTTGTCCACATGCCCGCATGTCCATCAGCTTCATTTTTGGATGCCCGCAGATGCCATAAGGGATGCCCGTAATCTCCTTGCCAAGTGTCAACTTCAAGCTTCTTTGTTCACTTCATGCTTCTTTGTTCATGTAACTTGTTATCTCTAAGTCATCCTTGTCTAGGGTATTAGGACTAACTCCAAATGACCACAGTATGGGTCATTTGGCTCATTAGGTGTGCCAATTCCCATCACCTTGTCTTTTGTCCTGTCTTTTCCAAGTCCTAATCAAGTCACCTTGTTTGCTTGTCGTCATGCCATTTACACCTTTTTCATTAATGTTGTCATCAATGACAATCCTATTCACAAGATAATTCTGTCAGCTGCAAATCACCGGGATGCACCAACACCCCAACAACCATAGATTTACAAATGATATTTTAGACTCTTCTTAAGTCTGTAGATTACATACATCATCAACCAGAAGCCCTTATTTGTTTCCAAAGCACTTCATCATTCTCATCAAGCACTCATTATTCAATATAAATCCATTCTATCCATCACCAAATATCACCAATTAGATCACATCTTCATTATGTCTTCATTATTCATGTCATATCAATCTACTGCCATATCTCCATTCATACACTTTACACTGTCCATATGCACATCACAACATTATGCCCATATCATTAGTCATTTCATCATTCTACCAGCATGTCTTCATTATGTCCATCAATAGGTTGCCTTAGTTTAACCAATAAAAATACATATCTTTGCCACATCATCATGGTCTTTATGCCCGCATGGTCTCTACCATTATTCCCTCAATGAACCATAATGTATGCCTGCAATGGTCATATGAAATGATACTTATGTTTGTAATGTATGCCTGAGATGATATTTATGTTTGTAATGTATTCATTCTTGCACAAAGTTTGTACATTTTTCATTTTTGAGAGATGTCATTATAACACATATATACGTTTCTAATGATTTTTATTTTTATTTTTTGTTTGTAGTGACAACCATGGATGCCCACTCTGACATCCAAAGAGAAATTCAGAGGCTCAGAGAAATTTGAGCCTCAATTACTATTGTTGATGACAAGCATGTTATGCTTGCATCCAATTTGGATGCAATGATATAGACCTTGAGTAGGTCTAATGGTGCTTTGCAAGATATTGCCACATTCAAAGAAAGAAAGAGGCAACAATATGCGGATGGACTTAGCTACAGCGAAGTCAAGAAGTTGAAAATCTCAAAAGAACAAATCTTTTCCCTGTTTAGAAATCCACGGGATAGTGAAGTCCCTAATGCAAACAAAAGGCACATTTCTATTGAGTGGTGTACATATTAACCATTCATAGATAACTGGATGGACCGATGGTACATGGTGTTTGATGCACCACCACACAACAATACGGAAATGCCTTTGTATTTTCTGAGAAAGATGTACGCAGAGTTTGTGCTGGGGAAGTGTCACCTACCCAAATTCTGAAAATAATATTTTATTGCAAAAATACTTTATGTTAAATTTTAATTTCAAAGTTTTGAAATTATGACCAAGTTTGGTCAAGGATGAATGTAATTACTGAATTATTATTATTTAATAAATTAAAGTAGGAGACAAACACCTAAGGGAACTGTTAAAAGAGTGTTCACTAACCCACTAGGAGGAATGGAAGCTGTTAGAAGGCATGGGATAGATGGCAGCAATTGCACTTCACCACTAGCTATTGGTTATGGGACAACTACCCCTAAAAATGTGGCATTATCCCCCAGGTGGTGGGAGTGGGCAGGCAGCTCATTTAATGACCCAGTAACAATTGAAAAGGCCTAGGAAGCCTACATAAGGAAAATTCAAATTGAGCAGGTAGCTGTTACACAATATTTTCTGTAGAAGTATTTCCTCATGTGCATCAGGTGATCACTGAGAGATTCGAATAGGGAGGCTAGTTGTGAGTGCAATCATAAGTCTGCAAACTATTTTGATAAGAGAACTAGAGGAGCTGGTGCATGTCCTTTGGACTGCTAGTTTCAAAGATTGGAAAACTACTACTACTATAAGTGGAGATCCTAAACTTGTAAGTTTCTTCCTCCTGGTGGTTCAATGAACAGGCTCGGGGGTCCTAAGGCAAGTAACTTGGCTGTCTTTAGGAATTGGTTGGGTGGAACATGCTCCTTGGGCTGTTTGTTTCCCTATAGATAAATTAGGTTTTATTGTTTTTCTATTTTGTTACAGTTTAATGTTTCTGTTTAGTAGAATTATAAAACTCTCCTTTGAAATAGATATATTTTTTATTTAGGTTTTAAAGTTTGAATTATAAAGTGTGTAAAATTTTGATAGATAATCATCCCTATATTTTTCCCATGCTGTTATCTACATAGTACTCTAGTATATGGAAGAGAATTAAAGTATTAATGAGAGATAGGAAGATTACCATCGATTAGACAAATGATTTCAGTAAGTATTCTGTTTACTTTTCTGTTCTAAATCTAACATAGAAAAATTCTACTAAATAGTATTAATTGCAATATGGAATTCTGTGTTATTTCATAAAAAAAAAATTATAGTCTATATTCTGTATCTCTATTCTTTAAATTTAACAAATAAATGTAAAAGGAATCTTATATCATGCTTTCCAATAAATAGTATTCCCAGATATTTTTTTTTAACAACTGCAAAATAATTCCAAATATAGTTTTCTTATATTTTACATACTATATTTTTCTTCACTATTTCCTGTTCCCATGCATCTATTATATATTTTCAGTATTTCCAAGATCTAATACTTTGAAATCCTAGTGTTGTATGCACACATTATTCTTTTTTCTCGAAGATAAACTATAGACATTGTTTCCAGATAATCATTTTTATGACATAGTAACCCTAGAAAGTTTTACATAGAATCCATTTAATTTTAAAAACAGTAGATAAGGGTACATTATATACTTTCGTATAAACTTAACTCACATATAAACAAATACATTTTTTTTGTTATTTATTCATAAAGAGTAAGTCTGGGATATAAACCCTAGCTTAAAACTCATTCACATCTAGAATTACAGTTACAATTTTCATTTCCAAAACTAGAATGTAGAGGTTAAAACCCTCTCGACACTTTGTTTACACGATCAAAACTACTATATCGATTTTTCAAGAATTGATACCAATAACGAAAACAAAGCATATCTTGTAGTAAACCCTCAGTTAGAAGAAAACTATTGTGGCTCAGTAAAAATCAACAAATCTTTTATTTAGAAAAACAAACCATAGATGGTAAATACAAAAGAGAACCCTCAAATCTCGACTCACATTCATAGTTGAAAAAAAAAACTTTCACCATGTCTCGGTTACGTCTTTACAGTGTTCAAGACTTGCCATTATCAACTGTAAACATAGTTCAGAATCTATAAATAACAAAGATGATACAGGGCTTGCACCCTTAACATTTATAGTAAACAATGAAAGTTTGCAGTCTCCATTGCCGAGCACAACCAGGCATCAAATAGCCTTTAGTAACCCTTCTGACCGAGAAAGTTTACCCGCAGTGCAAGTCAAAAACAAAACAAGACCAGCTTAAAACCTTGCTTGTGGCCATTACTATTACAGGTTGAAAAATTTCACTCTTCGGCACATGGAAAACACATCAAGGAACCTATGAGGCATGTAAGAACCACTAGAGTTTACCAGGAAGCCGTTGAAGCACTCCTTTCTTTTTGTAGCATAGGAAACCCTCCAATGAAGAGAAAACCTGCCAAAGCACCAAGCAATTAGTTAAATGGAAGATACTTTACCGAATGACAAATCAACGTCATTTTAACTTGCAGTGAATACTTAATACATTACCTGGAGAGTGCTTTCCCAAACTGTTGATGGTGAAAAACAACAGCCAGCTGTAATCCTTCTTACTCACAGGAGAAACCAAAAAGGCGTTATCACCTTTCGAAAAATCCAAAGAACTAACGACGGAGTATTCTCTATAGTTGATGCTAACCTACCCTTCATACTACGACATCACGACCTTTTGGCTTGAAGCCCAAGCCTGCAACACTCAAACGTTGGCTCTCATAAGTTACAAGTTCGAAACCCTAGAAAAACACTCCTATCATCCTAAAATTTGGCAGCCTGTCGGCCTCATTGCTTTAACACATTGAAAGGCTGAAAACAATTACCATCAATATAAACAACACGATTAGGGTTACTCAAACCAACGAACAAGATCTGGAGTGATCAACGGATAGAGAAGAGCCAACAGTGCATCATGGAAAACCGAGCAAACTTCACATTAATATTTCATTAATTACCAACACCCACCATGTTGCCAACCTGATAGGTCAAAGAACGATACAGTGTACAACATGGAGATGAGACAATGGAGTATCCTCGCCAGCTATAAAATTCTCTACTTCGTTATCACCCAAAGTTCATAAGGTTAGGCTACGTGGATTACTTCCACCCGTTCCATGTTGAAGTGCATTTATTTTCATATTACCATAACTCTGTCAACCTGCAATACAAGTTATTACTCGTCATATCATCACCATCACGTCGAGATGCTAGCATTTACATTTTAATGTTACTAATTATGCACGATTTCATATTTATAATATAGTTTCAATCTGTCACGCAAGTCACGATTTCATTAAAGTTGTTATAATCTTTTAGTGGAGGTTAGAGGATAATACCCTTTGGTGATAATGTTTTATACATATTCTTTCTTATGTATTACATAACTATTGTTTTTGTTTTAATAGTTTGAAATAGTAAGAATTAGTTCATATCAAATAGCAATATGTAATGCATATTATATATATTTCCAAAGGTTTATATTGGTGTCACATAATAGTGTAATATACTATGCTTTATGTAAATAAATGACAGTTACAAATTACATAGTTACTACTTCTAGTTAGGTGGTGTATTGAAATGCCAAATGCAGTTCATAGAATGATTCTAAGATCTAGTAAGACGTCATGTCTATTGATAGTTTTAAAGTGTAAATTTCGACGAATTTCGTATTTGTACACTTAATTAAATAATAGCATTTGATTGTGTTAAATATCACTAACAGAGATCTCTTGATGATACTCGTAACAGTACTTTAGAAATTTGATCGACTGGGGTTGATAACATCAAGGAGCCTTGTAAAACATTGCCAAGCTAGGAATAGAATGTCTTGTATCCATTCCTTCAGTTTTTAATGTCGCAAGGAAGCACTTAGCATTTTACATTGACGACGCTATGAAAACACAAGTACTCTACTTTTTATGCTGTCATGAAGATTTCTTACCTGCGGTCTGCACATGGAAACAAGATCAATTGTCTTAGCTAAACATAGCTAAGTAAGCTCTAGGGTGCCTCATAGGACCCCTTTTACCAACAAACAAACTGTCAGCATTCCATCAATGATTTAAAAGCAGTACAAACTGTAGAAGCATGCATATTTAACCAAGAACCTAAACAAAATCATGAACTGTACTAGTTTTCATAAACATACAAAGATCTCTCATTTAAGAAGTTAACAACCGTTAATATCTGAAGTAGAAATTTCAATTATTTAAATTGAGGTTGATGACATGTCATTATGATTATCTTACCTTAGTTAAGTGTTCAATTTAGTTATCTCATTCCGCATTTTATAATTCTGATAATTATTGCTATTATAATTTTATTCTTTTTTGGTATTTTCGGGTTGTTACAGGAAGCATGTTAACTATTTTTATATCTTGGAGTACCAGGGTGTTGGGATGGGGATGCCTCAGCAACGTCCCAATGCGAGGCACATAGATCCCAATCGCCTCGTAGCTCCACCTCGTAGGAGGCTACCCAAGCCAGATGTGCCGCTTGCACATCAGTTGGTTCCAAAGACACAAGATTCCTTCCTACTGTTGGCATAGGAGGTTGTTCACCATACCATGTATCTTCATGGTATGCACCAGGTAGGCCAATCAGAGCCACCATCTATGGGTGGAGTAGAGCCAACACTTGTCGGTGGGGCAGATCTACCACCTTCCGGTGGGGTAGAGCCACCACCTTCAAGTGGCCAAGGAGCATCTAGTAGTGGCACTGTACCTACACAGCATGAGCACAGCCATCAACCCCACCCATGCACAGTATGCGGCCATCCTTGCTTTGGTCATGTCCGAACAGATGATACCTTTACTGGGTATTTCACACAGGTAAGTAAGTGGTTAACAATTTAGTGTCATTTTTAAATTATATTTCCTTACTATACACATATATATAGATTAATAATATTTTTAATGGTTTTAAAACTTGTAGTTACTACAAGAAGGGCATGGGGTTGAAGACCTTTGCATTGATGATGCAGAGCATAATACAGAGGCTCATGCACCAGCACCGCATGATGATGATGATGACGTTGCCATACTTTCAGTGACAACAACTCACAATGAGGTAACTATTTCAACATGACATTATTTTAATACATGAGTAGATCCAATTAACAATTTAGTGTCATTTGTAAATTATTTTTTCTTACTATACATATATATAGATTACTAATATTTTTAATGATTTTAAAACTTGTAGTTTCCACAAGAAGGGCATGAGGGCCAAGAGGCTCACGCAGTAGAACCTTCTGAGTTACAATATGTGGGGTAGAGCCACCACCTTCAAGTGGCCTGAATCTAGATTCTAGGTAATTCATGCCTTCTCGAGGATCTAAATTTATAACTGCCTTCTGGGTAGATTCAGGCATGGAATAATATTTGGCGACACTTCCAAGCTCCCAGACCATTTGGTCAACCACAATATGTGCGACTCCTTTGACGAAAGATAAATTCTGGTGTGGACGACAGCATTTGATACACTAGCCAAATCTATGTTGTTGGAAGAACTCACATATTTCAACAAAGGAGCATTTTGCAGGTGACTTGAAAATCCCTTCCAATTTTCAGCAATAAAACAAAGAATTTCAACGTACAGATTTCAGGCAAGCTTGTCAACCAATCAGACAACCGAATACAGGGAGATAACCACGCCCAAAAAATTCAAGCTATTATAAAACTCTTGTTTATCAAGATAAGGATGGACTATGTGTGCATTACGAGAATATAGATGAATGAAGTCGCTTTGATGAACTTGTCATCTTGCTTTCTCTAGAATGCATTTAAAAGTAGGGATTATTGTCCGAGCTTCTGTTGGTTTACATAAACATTTATTCCCAAAGTTGATGTCACATAAAACCACTTCCTCAGCTCTCAATTGGGTCTGAATGGCATCTCTAACTTGTGTTAGCTGTGGATAACAAGGAATATGAAAGGGAAGGTACCTATAGACCCAAGTTTTTTATGATAGAGGTGAATTACCACTTATCAGAGCACGAAATGCTCAACAAAAGGCTAATGGAACGGCCACCATATTTCCTTTTGTAAGCCGCTCACCCATCGAAAAAGCTAATGTAATAGTCCATTTCCCAACATCTTTCCTCTGCTCAACCCTACACTCGTTTTCCACATAAAACCGTTGCCTCCACATGTAATAAATACATTGTTTTGGCGAAAATTGATCTTCTTCTTCTAACAAATGCAAAATCAAGGATTCATTGTCATTGCTACGAGAAGTTCTAAGGTTAGTTTCTCGTAAAACAGAGATTGCATAATTCCTGTTAAGATCGATATGTGTTAGCTCATGAACTGAGAGCTTATATATCTTAGACATAAACAAAAGAACTTTAGGATGAATACTAGAGAGTTGTTGCTTTACAGCTTCAACCTTCTCAGGATGTGAGGGTATAAAATGAGCCATAGAATGACGGTCATGGCTCCAATCCACGAACCCTTGACTCCGTTGGATTTAGGACATCGGGATAGTGCTAGGGGTGCCCCTCTCCACCAGTCCCATGGCCCACATGTCATCTTGTAGGTGCATTCTGCAAACTAGGGTTTTGCTCAATGAGGGAGTGTGCAATTTTTTCCCACAGGGGTCAACTTTACAAAATCGTCGATCGGGCACTTATGGCTAGCGTTCCCAGCCGGAACCCACCTAGACACACCTGTAGGACTCCCCGAAACCTAATTTTGCTACACGGTTGGAGTTCTATGCCCCTTGCAGGTATCCAACAAGTGTCCTTAAAGGCCTTTCGGATGCGAGACGGAATGAGCCATAGAATGATGGTCGTGGCTCCGATAGGAGAAACGTTGAATCCGTTGGATTTAGGACGTCGAGACAGTGCTAGGGGTGCTCCTCTCCATCGGTCCCATGGACCACGTGTCATCTTGTAGGTCCATCTAGGAAACTGGGGTTTTGCTCAGTGAGGGAGTGTGCAATTTTTGCACATGGGGTCAACTTTGCAAAATCATCTGCCAGGCACTTGTGGCTAGTGTTCCCAGTTGGAACCTACCTAGACACACCTACAGGACTCCTCGGAACCCGGTTTTGCTGCACGGTTGGAGTTCTGTTCCCCTGGCAGGTATCCAGCAAGTGTCCCTGAAGGCCTTTTGGATGCGAGATGGAACGAGCCATAGAATGACGGTCGTGGATCTGATCGACGAACCATCGACTCAGTTGGGTTTAGGACATCGAGACAATGCTAGGGGTGCCCCTCTTCGCCGGTCCCATGGCCCACGTGTCATCTTGTAGGTCCATCTAGGAAGCTAGGGTTTTGCTCAGTGAGGGAGTGTGCAATTTTTTCCCATGGGGATCAACTTTGAAAAATTGTCCATCGGGAAGGTATAGCTAGCGTGATGATGATGAAGGAAATTAGAGTTATAGAAGGAAATTGAATTAGGGTTAGAGATAGGGTTAATGATGATGTTGAAGATGGTGATGATGATGAAGACGTTGATGGCTATGAAGATGATGATGATGATGACTAAGAAGATGTGATGATGGAGATGTTGATGAGGAACCTAGACATGGAAATGATGATGGCGATGGTGATGAAGATGGTGATGGTGATGATGATGAAGACGTTGATGATGATGGTGATGGCGATGAAGAAGATGATGATGATGACTAAGAAGATGTGATGATGGAGATGTTGATGAGGAACCTAGACATGGCAATGATGATGGTGATGGTGATGAAGATGATGATGGTGATGATGATGAAGACGTTGATGATGATGGTGATGGTGGGGTTGATGGTGATGGTGGTGGTGAGGATGATGAAGATGTTGATGATGATGATGATGATGATGATGATGTTGATGGTGGTGGTGGTGGTGGTGATGTATATGATGATCATGATGATGATGATGATTACAAAACTTGTGCAATTTATCAAGTTGTACCAAGTCTATGCAATTTATGAATCTATCAAGCTATCAATGTATGGCTGCAATATTCAAAATATTAATGCCAATACTCAATGAGACCACAAAACAAAATAATAGCATACATGTACACCACATACCTATAACATAGTACACAATAAAACAAGCAAACCACGTACCATATTACCTACCTATGGTCATTCGACTAGACCATCAGGATCAGCTCGAATACGAATGGTTTCCTTTAATCTCTCGTGCTCGGAATAAGGAAATAAGTATCGTGCCTTTGATGAGTTCTTCCTTGGCATTGTTTGCAGCTGGAGGTTTGTGCCAATAACTAAGTTGGTATAATGGTATACAATCTCACCTGGTCTATAATCTTCATATGTATGCCCTTTTCTATTTGCTGAGTGGGAAACCTGGTTCAAATATTCTCCCTTTATAACCGTCGACCCAATCGAAAAATCAACTCCCTCAGAGTCCCGCAATGGGACATTTAGGGTTTGCTTCCCCTCTAAGCAACGTGCCAGCCAATAGTCAATGCGCCATGCATTGCGTCTCGGGGAAACCATTGCGTATATGTGCCCTGGAGAAAATATAGTTCCAACGTTTTAGTCAACTAATTAGACACAACTAGTTGCCAAAAATATCAAAAATATACACAGCTAATTAGAGACAACTAGTTGTCAAAAATATTATAATATTAATCGAACCTGGTTGTACAAGATCTAATATGTGGTCATAGTCTGGTGAAATACTTGATTGGTCCTCCTCCAACTGGGATAATTTTGTAGCTATCCGTCGACCAATGGGGAGTGATACACGGTCCCAACCGTCAACCCAATCCATGGATTCACATTCGTCCCATTCACCACTACTGCATGGAGAACAAAAACATGACAGTTTCCTTGTCCACATTTCAAGTATAGCATTGTCCGACGTTTTAACTGAATGAAATGCATGAGTTCCTTGGATGGTCTTGCACTCATATAACTGTGAATGATCTACATCCACCACCTCCCAAAAATATCTAACCACATGTGCTTTCCTGGTTGAGTGATCTTCCTGCCTTCTTTCTCCCTCCCCCATGATTGAAGCACACCATTCAACGATGCTTTTTGCATTTCGGATGATAGGTCCATCTGTGAACTTCATTTCTTGCTTGCGTAATGCAATCTTTATGCACGCACCTGCTCCATCGTGTTCACCTTTTCCATGTCCGGTCTCAAAATAGTTCCAAATATGTGGCACCTTGTGCCTTTTGTGTAGCATACACAATCATTGGAAGACACAGGCATTTTTGAATTGCCCTGCACAACCGTCAAACCAAATCCAATGTTGTTTTGTTTGTATGTTGTTATCCTTCAAGTGATTGTAGAACATTTGAAAGCTGTGTTGTACAAAAGCCAAGTCGTGACATTCGTCATCACTTATGTAGAAGTGATACTCCTTCAATATAACCCTGTTGTCTTCAGTACTATCTGCCTCATGTCTATAGGTGATATGGACCATTATGCTGACCTGATCTGAGTGATAGTATTGACTCTGAATCTCATTTTGTGGTTGAAGAGTATAGTTTTCCGCAAAATTGACCACTAACAGGATAGTCCCAATAGGAAATGTATCCCTGCATGTTCTAAACTGCTCATCTTTCCAACGAGCCACATGCACATGCTTTACATAATGTTGTGTCTTTTCAAAGAATTCTTCCATGAAGTCGGAAACCCGTACCTGGTAGATCAACAATAAATACATATATCAATAGATTGTTACATATGAAATTGCAATCTGAAGAAAAAATAGTATTCAATAACTCGTTACCAACCTGAGAAGTGACCAAATGTATTTTTTTTCTTTCGTTCCCTCCATCAATATCATACGTGACATATTTGAATGACTGCAAGTTCACCTCCTGCCTCCCAAGTTCTTGCTCATCGGTCACATGTATGCATTTGTCCAATAATGCGAATCCACCACACCCTGGGCATGTCCTATCTATGCAATTTTTTTGATAAAATGTGCAATCATTTGGCCTGCTACACAAGATGCTATGAATAAAGTCTCTAGATGGAATCGGTGGTAATGCAGTTGAGCATTCCTGCACAAGAGTGTTATGCAATACATGGAAAATATATGTATATGTGTCATAATAGTAACCATACTCAATGTGGTATCGACAACAACATGTGTTACGAATTGTGTTTATTTTAACATACCATGGTTTGCATTTTTCAAAGGATCTTTGGCCCAAGTCAAGTTCGTTATGTTCATTCCTAAATCTCTCATATAATTATGTTTGTGTCATATCAAGAAAATTTTTAATGTGTGGTTCACGATCCTTTGAACCCCTTCTCAATTTTAATACATATTTTTGGTTGGAAGAAGGTATAGTGTTGTCATGCCAAAAATCTTGCACTAATCCCTTCACCACATCAATGAGCTTCATATCAGAGCATGGCAACTTGCTAATGAAGGCCCAAACATCTGTTTGACCGGTTTCAAGTTGTTCTCTTCTAACACAATACCTATGAAGTGTCTTCACATTCAAATTAACAATTTTGGATGTAGGTTTAAGAAAACGAAGTGCCCTAGTGATTTTGTTAATGATTGAATGTGACAACACATAACGAGCCGCATTGCGATCCTTTGAGCGAGATTTATTTCCAACTGTACTAAATGCATCTACTAAACTTTTAACGATATGAGAACTTGGTTCTAATTTTTTGGCCATCTTTATCCCTAATGTTCTTCTAACAACAGTCATATGCCTAGATTTCAACAATGATAAAAATAATTTGCACTTGTCCCCATCACATTTAGAATAAAAAAATTTATCAAGTATTTTTCGAGTTTGATAAGCAATAGAACGTTTAGACAACATACCTTCAAGTGAACTAATGAGAGTTTCATCAACCTGTATACGTCTTGGAGTTCTTAGGCGTGCAGTTGCTAATGGAGGTAAGGGTGTTGGAACTGGAGCATGTACACCATCACCAGGATGCTCCGGCATTTCCATAGGAGCCCCTTGTCTTTCATTCTCTTGGACGGTCTCCATAACATTTGCTTCTTCCATTGTCAATCCTCCAC
>BSBM01000910.1:25677500-25685000 GCA_027924585.1 Larix kaempferi
GCTTATGCCCATAAATTTATTTGAAATATTTGTATGATATTTACCTAGATTGCAATAGCGTCGCTTACCACTATAGAGACTATATTATCTAAATTTTGATCTTAGTTGTAGCGAATTGACTGTTTGAATTAGTTGTTGTCTATGGCTATGATATTTATATAATACGTGTCCATTGAAATGAGTCATCAATCCATTTCAAAGACTGTTCCTATTAATTTGTTTGCTTTATCATTTTGTTTGTGTAAAATATCTGGTAAACATAAAAATAGGGAAGGCGGGAAGAGAAAATGCAGAACGCAGGAGGATTAAAGCATTTTGCTAATATTTTTGCATAGAAATAACGCTAGCGCGTTATGTATCCACATAACGCTAGCACGTTGCTTATAACATTGAGTGCCAAAACACTAAAATTTGAATTTAAATACAACGCGCACACGTTATTTGAATTTAACCATAATGCGTGCGCGTTCCTGAGCGCCTACTCACCCACTCCTCCCGCCCTTGCGTGTCAACCACTGTCAGGGTCATTTTTAAAGGCGAAATTTCGCCAATTGGCTGGGCTTTTTTTCAAAAAATAAATTTGCTATTTGGTCATTTTTAGTCTCTAATATCGCCTATATTTACATAAAATATGTTTTTTTATCATAATATTCGCCAAAATTTACACATTTCAGTAGTAAATTGTATGTTTCATATTTAATATTCATGTACCCATCTATATACATGTTTTTTTCAATCCAAAATATTCGCCTAGGATACTACACTTAAGTATAATATTAGAATCCTTAAAAAATACCCTGGCCACTGTCCTATGTGGCTGGTTTGGACTTACCAAACTTGTGCTAGGGAATTTTTAGACCATAGCTAATTTGACATTTTCATCATTTATCTGAGTATGCCTGTTTTTTACTGCTCTCTACAGCATGACATATCTGACCATTATTGACGAAATTTTAGGCATAGATAGAATTTTTTATGTAGATTCCAAATATGTAATTTTTTAAAAAAAATATTGATATTTTCTATTTATTTTAATTTTCTTATGT
The DNA here is from genome assembly GCA_027924585.1 of Larix kaempferi. Taxonomy (NCBI): domain Eukaryota; kingdom Viridiplantae; phylum Streptophyta; class Pinopsida; order Pinales; family Pinaceae; genus Larix; species Larix kaempferi. The sequence continues at coordinate 25,678,547 of BSBM01000910.1, forward strand.
CATCACTCCGTTGGTAAAAAAACATACTGTTATTGTTTATTCCGTAACTTTTTCATTTCACAACCATTTTTAAAACAGCTTGTATGTTGCACTAGAGGACACCGACCTCTACATACTGTAAAAAATCCAAGTCAAAATAACTACATTAAGACCTTCAAAGGTTGCACCCACATTTGACATACCGTTCTCGATGTTTGACCACTTACATAATTAAAATAAAAAATAAAAATTAAACATTTAATTTTGGAAAAATAGTGCTGCACTAGTGCTACGGGTTCTATACATGTATACTAAATTTTGTAGCCTGAAACCATCATTTAGGTAGTGAAAGGCTGCACCCACAAAAATATATACCTTATCATTTGCCAAAACAAAAAGTGACTGTTAGAAAAAATGAAATTTGACATAGTTATGTAAAATTTTCAGTACTTAAAAGTTATATATTCGGAAACGTGACTCAATTTTCTACGTTTCATCTTTTTTACTCGATGCAAGATATATTGTATAAGCATCTCAAAAAAACCAAGTAAATTGAGGGACGCCTGATTTTTCAGTTTTCTATTGCATCTAACGCGCCAAAAGTGACCCTCATTAACTTGCACATGCCCATGTTTAAACGTAATTTTTACTATAAATATATAAATATAATAATTTTCTATAATTGAACATCTCATTTAAAAAACTAAATTAAAAAATACATAGATGATAAAAAGACACGCCCATAAGATAGAATTTAAATATAATTATCAATATAGATTAGAATATGAATATATATTATAAGTTTATTTTTAAATCTTTAATATAGCAATTTATTTGTGTTTTTAATATACATTTTATAAGTTATATTAGGTGTGGGGTATCTATACCCTTTGTTGGGTGCAAGTTCCTAAGTTTGTGTGGTTTATCTATACCCCTATGTGCAAGTCCTAGCATTGGGTCACTAGATTTGAGTTCCTAGCATTGGGTCACTAGATTTGAGTTGTAAGTTTAGGTATTTTGGATATAAGTTTTTCTTTGCCAATTTAGAAGTTAAATTTGGGTTGGGTGCAAGTACTTCAATTAATCTTCATTATTTTTTTAGTACATCACTAACTTTGATGGATGTTTGGGATGGGGGTGCAAGTCTTCAATTAACTTTTTGTTTTGTTTTACATTACTAACTTTGATGGATGTATTGTGCACTATTGGGATTTCATTTTTCATTGGTACTCTTTCTTTTTCTTTATCTTAAGTTGCAATTTAATATTTTTCTTTTATGTTGATATTTTGTTTTAAATTGATACTCTACTTCTTTCCTTTTTTACCTTACAACATGTAGATATTGGTAATTCCCCTTTCAAAATTAATAATTAATATATGTGCATAAATTCCGTGTGATAGGACTGTAATCATCGACACACGAATTGCCACATTTACAACAAACAACCAAATTCATTAATCAAATTACAATTCTAAGGATTCGGGTCGATTCAAAGACCCTAGAAAACCTTTCGATTGTAATTATTAGTTGTTGAGATTGTGTTTTTAAGAAAGGTGGGCCACATTGAGTGCCACTTGTTTACACATAGAACAATGTAACATATGTTTATCTTATTATTCAATTAGGTAAATGCTTTTTTATATGTTTATATTTTTTCATCACCCCTTTTCCAATGCCATGCACGATGATAATCTGGCTTGAATTCTTCAATTAGGCATATGCTTTTTTTATATGTTCATATATTTTCATCAACCCTTCTCTAATGCCATGTGATGATAATTTAATTTGGTTTGAATTGATGACAATTTAAATTGGTTTGAATTGACAAGTTATATGTATAAAGGTTTGTTTTTAGATAAATATGTTCTCTGGTGTAAGTTTGTTGAGTGTAAATTAGTGGTATACTTTTATGACAAATGAGTGACAATGTAAATATGAAATAACAATAATCATTTAACTTGGAGGGATGATTGGGATGATATAAAATACATTTACAAATAATTTGAATGTGGTATAAAAAAATGAAGTATAAGAAATAAAATTGGTTTTCTATAAAAAAAAAAAAATTATTTATAAAAGTTTTGTATTATTATGAAATTTTTTTAGAGTGCACTTGTTAAGTATGAAATTTCCTTTAAATAATTTGTATAATTGTAAATAATATTTTCTTCTTGTGTACATATATATATATTCAACAAAATCCAATGTTAATTTTATATATTTGTTAAAATTTTTCTTATATGTTATTCAAAATAATTAAATTAATAAAGCAAAAATTCTAATTTTTTAAATAATATATTTGGATTGTAAAGAATGTAAATTCTTCTTGTCTACATATACTTTTTCAACAAATCTAATGTTAATTTTATATGTATGTATGTATGTTAAAATATTTTATATGTATGTATATATGTTAAAAGTTTTGCTATATGCTGATAGAAATAAATAAATTAATAATAGAAAAAAATCCTAAATTTTTAAATAACATATTTGGAATCTAAATAGTTGGATCTATATATTTTTGGAGTTTCATCATGCATGGATTTGTGTAGTATTGTTTAGAAAAATAAGATTTTGTTGTTTTATAGTTTAAATCACCATGATCATTATATTGTACTTAAATATCAAATAACCAAGTCAACAAACACAATGTAATAGGAATCATCAATCTTATCAAGAAAAAATTGAATTTTAGGAATGCATGTGCATTATAAGAACATGTATTTGTTCTAATGTGTATGCACATTATAAAACATGTACACGTTTGTAGAACATGCACACATAAATATAAATATAAATTCACAAATTCATACCATCCTTGCCACTTTTCCAAATCCCCAAGAGCATAGAAGATACTCATGCTACACTATAATATCTTGAAGTATATATAAATTTTTCTCCTCTTTGCACCTCATGCCTACCAATATTGAATCTTTTTAGAGTGACAATATTGGTGTTTGAATGGCATCAATATTACACCCGTGGGACATAGATCCCTTATAAATGATCAATTTGGTGGTTCAAGCCCTTGTCCATATCACTTGAACCCGAGAAGCTTCATTTATGATTTAATCACACTGTGTTCCTCCCTAAGCCATACTGTACAGCGAAAGAGCCATTCTTAATGTGAAAAACATACTAATGGAACGTGCATGCTTCTAGTCAAAGGCCAAAGATCCCTTACAAAGGTTTAAATTGTTCGTTTGAGGACTACTTCAAGAAACTTCATCTTGAGAAGATTTGAATAGGGCCTAAGACCCTTGTGTTCATTGTTTAACCATGGTTAAGGACCCTACTTCCATAAATGGTGTGCAATATATCCTAGTGTCACTAAAATCTAATCCAAATGCCTCAAGACTCAAATGTGATATGCAAAACCTTTGAATTGTATCCATATACCACCCGTATGGGAGAGATACCTTAAATATAATTTAGAGGATTTATTCATGGCCCTTAATCCTCACAATCTTTGTTTAAGACTTGAAGCATATTTTTTACTCCCATAACCATGGTATGGGTCCTAGGACCCATTCTTATTACGCAAAACACACTAATAGTGCCCATATTCCTATATGTGAGCCTTGCTCTTGGCCATCAAGAAGGGGAAATGATCGCCTAGGACCTAAGGCCCTTATTTTCATTTTGTATTCATGGTATAGATCCTAACTCCCATATATGCTGTGAAAAAACTTATAATGGCACCCATATCACCCAAATATGAAAGATCCCTTAGAAAGGATCTAAGTGGTTCTTTCAGTCCTAGCTCATGGTCTTTGGGCTTGATAAGCTTCTTTTTGTACTAAGGTTCTTGATTTCCTCCTGTGTCCATGGTCATGACTATTGTATATGCCTGTAATGTCCCCAGTTTGGCCCCATGGCATTTACATTATAAATGATGTAATATTTGTTATGAAATCATGGTGAGGAGCTCAAGGCCAAGGCCCCGCCATCGATTTATTGATGCATATGCTTTGCGTGCTAGCCAGGCACATTTGAAATTTCAACATCATGTAATATGCATTTTAATAAAAATACCCACAACTAGCTATGCAATGCAACAAAGAGATGGGGGCATGATTTCACAAGGAATTGGGAGGGAAAACATTCAAACCCTTGAGCCAATAGAGTCAAGCCAAGTGTCGATGAGGGAACCCATCAAACCCTCAACTACCCATGTTGACTTTTGTACCCAACCATTGATTTCTCCCAAGAGTTGGTTGGGGAAGTTATTGCCTTGGGAATGGGAAGGTATGGCTGTCCAAAATCGGGTATGGGCAAGCCACCCTTCATGGAAAAACGTGTTGGTCTTTTTGGGCAAGAATAGAGCCACGAAATGGCTGCCTAAGGGAGGATTCACCATGGCCTTGCTCTCTCACGCAGCTCAAGCTGCCTGGGCGTTTTCCTCCCTCGTTTTTCTGTGTCTCCCTTCATCTTTTAGCTGGGAAGGGGCGTTTTTGTGTTGGTTACCCGTGGGGAAAGAGAGCAGAACGTTTTGGGTCTTCCTGGGGGTCGTTTAGGCCATTGGAAGGGATCCTAACCAGTGGAGAGAAATCGGTTTTGCTCCCTGGGGTTGAAATCGAAATTCCACAATTCGTTTGGGTGAACCACGAGTTGGAAGAACCAATGTGGACCCTGTTTTGTGAACACCTCTGTTGTAAATGTGTAACCCTGTCAATAATCGTTTTTGCTGTGAGCAAGAAGAGTATGATGGGCATGGGTGATGGGTAATCCCTGGTTCTGGCTTGAGATTGGGAATGAGCATCCATTGTGCAAGTGCAGCCTGATAAACCCAGTTAGACTGGCTTGGCTAAAGCAAAATGGTTAATAGACTGTGTGTGTGAGCGTGAATGTCCCCTTTGTCCTTGTGAGAATCATGCCCAGCTCGGGGGTGGCCTTCGGACGGACTCAGTATAAGCTGTCGAAGAGCCTACGGTTGGGTGGAACGTTGCAGCGACATAGCTAGTTGCTTGGGACATTTGAAATGAAGATAAGTGTTTCTACCTATATATTTATTTATGAAATGCTTTTATTAATGCTTGAAATCTTGAATGTATTCGAATGATTGTGTGGATGTTGTTTCCGCTGTGCATGATTGATTGTCTACATCTGCACATTCATATCTTATTTCTTGTAATGAAATGAGTGGGCTAAATTTTGATTAAGAGCCCCATCGATTGGTAGTATGTTCCTTGCTTCGCAGTGGTCAGCATCCCCATTGCACTGGTATGATGGGTGGGGACGTTACAATGCCCCAAGACCCTTTTTTATTGTTCAAATATATTAATGCCGCCAAATATCCCCCACGAAGGTCTTGTGTGGTTGATTGAGGAATCGTACATGAAGATTGATCATCATAAGATTTAAATAGGGACTTAGCACCTTATTTTTATATCATCGCCATGTCCAAGGCCTCTAGTGCATTATGTAGTGCACAAAATCTCCTAATGGAAATGAGGTCCACCCCACTAACCCAAATGCCTCAAGACCCAACTGTGGTGATCAAAACCTAAGAATGGTGCCCATATACTTCCGAGAGGCCAACTATATCATAGAGAGGATATATATGGTTCTTTGAGGCATTGTTCATGGCCATCAATATTGAGAATATTTGTTTATGGCCTAAGGACCTTGTTTTCCTCCCCCTTTCATGGTAGGGATTTTGATACCCATTAATATTATGCAAAGCATACTAATAATTCCCATATTATTAATCAATAGTATTGCTCATGGCTCATGGGAAATATTTATTTAGGGCCCAAGGACATTGTTTTCTTCTCTTGGTCATGGTATAAGCCTTAAATCCCATATGTGTTGTGAAAAAAGTCCTAATTGTTCCCATATCCCACTTAGAGTCCAAAGATACTTAGAAAATATATGTGTGATTATTTGAGGATTATTTCATATCCCTTGAGCCAAGGAAGCTTTATTTTGGGCCTAAGGCCCTTGTTTTCCTCCCTTAACCATGGTACAGTCCCTGAGACACAATTTTATCATGAAAAAAATACTATTGGTGCCAAATATCCCCAACAAAGACCAAATATTTCCTATAAATGTCTTGTGTGGTTGCTTGAGCACCACTACATGAAGCTTTATCTTGAAAAAAATCATATAGGGCATTAGAACCGTGTTTCACTAACCATATTCAAGACCCTGAATTCCATATGTGGTGTGTAAAACCTCCAAATGGCATCCATGTCCCACTTAGAGACCATAGATACCTTGGAAAGAATTTGTGTGGTGGTTTGAGGCATCTTGAGAAGATTTATTTTGGGCCAGGCCCTTGTAATCATCTCTCAACCATTCCTAGTTTGTAAGACCTAGGAATCATGTTAACATTCCTAATAGAAAACCAAATGTCCTTATTTTACTCCCCCAACCATGCTAAATAACCTAGTATAAAATCCTAGTGTGAAAATCCTAATAATGGTGCCCATATATGTAATCAAAGGCTCAAAATTTCCCACAAAATCCCTA
>BSBM01000910.1:25690000-25790000 GCA_027924585.1 Larix kaempferi
TAATTTTATAATTTTTTTATAATTGTCTAAGTGATCAAACCTCAAAAATAATACCTCTTTTGTGGGTAGAGCCTTTGAAGGTCTTAATGCAAAAATCTTGAAATGGGTTTTTCATAGAACGTGGAGGTTAGTGTCCTCTTGTGCACCATACAATTTTTTTTCAAATGAATGAGAATTGAAAAAGTTATGGAAGAAACACTAACAGTGTGTTTCACGAGTTAAGGAGGTAGGACAGAAAAGAAATTGAAAGAAAATAGGAAAAATTAATATTTCAAAATAAAAGTTACATATTTGGAATCTGCAGAAAAAATGCTATTTGTGTCTAAGATTTCGTCAAAAATGACTCTGTGTAGCATATTGTAATGAGTGGCTAAGCACAGGCTTCTCCATAAGCTGAAAGAAATACCCAGTTAGCTTTGGTTTTTCATTAACATAGCACAAGTTTGGAATTACCGAAGCAAACTCCAAAACATACACATAGGATTATTGTTGACATGTGAGCATGTGATTCGGCCTGGTTTAGGCTCTACAAAACATGAGCGCCTTCTGTTTAAATTCAAAAATATTGCCGCGCTTTTAGATGTATATAACGCGTACGCATTATATAACTACATAATGCGTACGCATTATATAACTACATAACACGTACGCATTATATAGTTAAAAAACGTGCTCGCGTTATGTAAATCATAAAATACATGTTTAATACTTGAGAAAGAAGGGGTGTGGAAGATTCAAGGGAATTTTTGTTTAATATTTGAGAAGGGGTGGTGAAGGGTCTAGGGAATCTATGGTTAATATTTAATAGGGTTGGGAAAGGGTCAAGGGCTTAGAAGGATGTTGGAAGCTTGAGTGGGGAGAGATGAAGGGAATGAGAACATGATGGGCTACAGGGGGTGAAGGGAAGTGGAGCTTGAGAGCACTATTAGGAGTAGAATAGGTTCTGAAGAGGTATAGGGTTAGAAGTTGAAAGTGAGACTTGAGTAACAAGGGGGAATGGATGGAGGCAAGGGGGATGTGAGAGAGAAATAAAGAATACAAGGGGGGGGGATACATAGAGCGAGGGAGGGAGAGAGACAATGGGGAGGAATGGATTTGGAGGGAGTGAGAGATAGATGGGGATAGAACGAAATAAAGAGATAGGAAGGGAGGGACAGAAAGTGTTGGTGGGAAACATACAGGGAGTGGTGGCGATGGAGAGAGAGAGAGAGAGAATATGAGAGGAGGGGGAAGGGACATAAATTGGGTGAGAGAGAGGGAGTGATGGAGAGATTGGGATAGGTTGAGGGAAATATAACATGAGGGAGGGATAGAAGGTGAGAGAGAGACAGGCGATGAGAGAGGGAGGGAGAGAAGGTAGGGTGAGGGATGGAGGGAGAAAGGTGGAGATAGATATGGATGGAGGGGGGATGGGTTTGAGAATGGAAAGTGACATAATGTGTGTGTATGTGTGTGTGTTTTAGAGAGAGAGAGAGAGATTGATGGTTGGGGAGAGAGAGACTAGAGGGAGTTATGAGCATCATATTCTCCATCAGCATCATATTCTTCATCATCATCATCTTCATGACCATCATCGTCATCATCAACATCTTCATCATCATCACCAACATCATCATCATCATCATCATATTCCTCATCAAATCAACATTTCCATCATTATCATCATCATCTTCTGAGCATCATCATGATCATCATCTAAACATCACCATCACCATCATCATCAACATCTTCATCATCATCACCATTACCATCATCATCAATATCTTCATCGTCATCACCATCACCATCACCATCTTCATCACCATTTTCATCTCTAGGTTCCCCATCAACATCAACATCTCCATCATCATCATATTCTTCATCATCATCATCTTCATCACCATCATCATCATCATCAACATCTTCATCATCATCATCATCATCATCATCTTCCTTGAATCAGATCAACATATCCATCATGTCACCATCATCTTCTTCATCATCATCATCATCATCTGAACATCACCATCACCATCACCATCACCATCATCATCAACATCTTCATCATCATTTCCATCACCATCATCATCAACATCTTCATCGTCATCACCATCATCATCATCATCATTGGCATTTGTAGGTTCCTCATCAACATCTCCAACATCATCATCTTCCCCATCATCATCATCTTCATCACCATCATCATCAGCATCAACATCTTCATCATCATCACCATAATCATCATCTTCATCGTCATCAGATCAACATCTCCATCATCATCATCTTCTTCATCATCTTCACCATCATCATCATCATCATCATCTTCATCGCCATCTCCATCATCTTCAACATCTCCATCATCATCACCATCACCATCATCATCATATTCATGACCATAAACATATTCATCATCATTGTCATCTCCCCCTTCCTCATCAACATCTCCATCATCATCATCATCATCATCATCACCATCTGAACATCACCATCACCATCATCGTCAACATATTCATCATCATCACCATCAACATCATCATCATCATCATCATCATCAGCATCATCATCAAAATATTCATCGTCCTCACCATCACCATCTTCATCATCATTGTCATCTCTAGGTTCCCCATCAACACATCTCCATCATCATCATCTTATTCTTCATCATCATCTTCATCACCATCATCATCAACAACAACATCTTCATCATCATCACCATCCTGATCATCATCTTCCTCATCAGATCAACATCTCCATCATGTCACCATCATCTTCATCATCATCATCATCATTACCAGCACCATCATCATCAACATCTTGATCATCATCACCATCATCATTGGCATCTGTAGGTTCCTCATCAACATCTCCATCATCATCATCTTCATCACCATCATCATCATCATCATTGGCATCTGTAGGTTCCTCATCAACATATCCATTATCGTCATCTTCTCCATCATCATCACCATCATGATCTTCTGAACATCATCATGATCATCATCTAAACATCACCATCACCATCATCGTCAACATCTTCATCATCATCACCACCAGCATCATCATCAAAATCTTCATCGTCATCACCATCACCATCACCATCACCATCACCATCTTCATCATCATTGTCATCTCTAGGTTCCCCATCAACACAACATCTCCATCATCATCATCTTCATCATCATCATCACCATCATCATCATCAACAACATCTTCATCAATAACATCTTCATCATCATCACCATCATCATCATCATCTTCCTCATCAGATCAACATATCCATCATGTCACCATCATCATCATCATCCGAACATCACCATCACCATCATCATCAACATCTTCATCATCATTACCAGCACCATCATCATCAACATCTTCATCGTCATCACCATCATCATTGGCATCTGTAGGTTCCTCATCAACATCTCCATCATCATCATATTCATCACCATCATCACCATCATCACTGGCATCTGCAGGTTCCTCATCAACATATCCATCATCGTCATCTTCTCCATCATCATCACCATCATCACCATCATGATCTTCTGAACATCATCATGATCATCATCTAAACATCACCATCACCATCAGCATCATCATCAAAATATTCATCGTCATCACCATCACCATCACCATCTTCATCATCATTGTCATCTCTAGGTTCCCTATCAACACAACATCTCCATCATCGTCATCTTCTTCATCATCATCATCTTCATCACCATCATCAACATCTTCATCATCATCACCATCATCATCTTCCTCATCAGATCAACATCTCCATCATGTCACCATCATCATCATCATCATCCGAACATCACCATCACCATCATCATCAACATCTTCATCATCATCACCATCATCTTCATCAACATCATCATCTTTATCATCTTCATCTACATCATGATCATCTTCATTGTCATCACCCTCCTCCTCCTCATCATCTTTATCATCTTCATCTACATCATGATCATCTTCATTGTCATCACCGTCCTCCTCCTCATCATCTTGTGCACTTATGCACTTAGGGATTAATGTTTCGAAGAGGGTCTAAAGGCCCTTTATGGGGGAGGGGCTCTAGGAACAAGGTAAGATAGAGAGGGTAGGGGGGAGGGATAAAGGCATAGAGGGTTAGTGATTAAGGGAGAAGAAGGGAGAGAGTGCTATAGGGAGGGATGATGACGAAGATAAAGAGAAGGTGGAGAGATAGAGAGTGGGGTGGTAGAGACATGGATGGAGTAAGGGAGAGAAAGAAACATGTAGGGAGGGATGTAGGGAGAATGAGGAACAACTATTTAGAAAGAGATAGGGGGTATCTAGGGATTATTGGGAGAGTGCTAGGGCGTATTAAACCATACAAAACATTTGTCCCCACACTAAAAACATTTGTTTTGTATGTAACCATATAAATTATTAGTTTTTTTTTTATTTTGTTCGTTGCCCTTGCTGTGCACCTAACCTATTTATTGTGCTTGAAAATATCACGTACGCGTTTTTGCAATACATATCACGCACGCATTTTTTCTTTATATAACGCATGCGCATTTTGTAACTCCATAAATAGTGGACTGTCCCTATCCGAGAGCAACCTCTGTCCGAGCCAAAACAACACTCCCACGATTTTTCGAACAGCACGAGCCAGCCATTGGAAATTCTCACACTCTACACCAACTCCATCATTATTTTTTTTATGCAGGTGCAACATTGAGGACATATTTCATGGTTGCTCAGTGTGGTGTTGAGTTATATGGCCATATTTGAAGAAGATAATCAGCAAGATTGAAGAATCTCCAATTGAATAACACCAAAGATAAGGCCTTTGAAAGATTCATTTTGCTTATATTTGAGGAGCACATAAGATAAGATATCAAGCTTCAAGACCATTTCATGGTGATGGTGGATATACACAAGTGTACAAGAGAATCAAAGAGCCCAAACAATTTATGATAAAACTTCCATTTGCTTATTATTGAAGAGCTTGTAATTGAGGAGCAACAAAAACAAACTATATTGAATTGATCATTGTGGTGATGGGGAATGCACGTAACCGAGTAAACAAATCAACAAGGAAGAAGAGACCTCAAGAAGTCATTGAAGAAGAGAAAGAAAAGAAAAGAATATACATGATGAATCGGAGGCTTTCTTTGGAAACTAATCCAAATCCAATTGTAGAGGATACCACGGTTCATCCTATTAATCCACGACAAGAGGGACCTTCAATTTCCACAATAGTTGTTGAACAAGCACCCCATGGAAGTAATCAAGAAGCAAAACGTAGGTGCTCATTAGGGGATGTTTCAATTCCCACTTCAAGTCAAAGTGATAAGTTACCATCTCAAGATGAAGCTCACGAAGAAACACCCAATTTGCTATTCGGATGTGGTTATACAAGCGATGAGGTCAGAGAGGCGTTGGACATTTTTCCTACTGTTGGAGAAGAGAATGTTATCCACACCATCGATGATGATGTTGGACTTCCACAAGGGGATGTTGGACTTCCACAGACCATCGATGAGGATGTTGGACTTCCACCATCCAACTACCAGGAAGAGAATGAAGGACACCAAGCTACTACTGAAACGCCAGAGCGTCTTGGTGATGCGCTACATGGTACAATTCCAACCCCCTTACCTCCATTAGCAAGCACACGTCGAAGAACTCCGAATCGTATACAAGTTGATGAAAGTCTTATCAATTCCATTGAAGGTACGCTATCTAAACGTATTATTGCTTATCAAACTCAACAGATACTTGATAAATATTTTGTTTCTAAATGTGATGGAGATAAATGTAGATTATTTTTATCATTGTTAAAATCTAGGAGCATGAATGTTGTTAGGAAAAATTTAGGGATAAAGATGATAAAGAATTCTAAACCAAGTTCTCATATAGTTAAAAGCCTAGTAGATGCATTGGTAAAATTGGTAAGAACACATGTTCAAAGGACCACAATCCTGCTCGTCGTGTGTTGTCACAAGCAATTGCAAATAAGAACACCAGGGCCCTTTGTATTCTCAGGCCTACATCCAAACTAGTTAATTTGAATGTAAAAACCCTCCGTAGGTATTCTATTAGAAGAGAACATCTTGACACAACCAATCAGACATATTTTTGGGCCTTTGTTGGTCGGTTGCCACGTCGTGACATGAATCTAGTTGATGTAGTAAAGGGACTAGTGCACAGTTTTTGGCATGATCACACAAGGCCTTCTTCAAACCGAAAGGATGTACTAAAACTAAGAAGGGGTTCAAAGGATCGTGAACCACATACTAAGCATCTTCTTGATATAACACAGACAGAACTTTACGAGAAATTTAGGATTGAGCATAGACAATTGAACTTGGGGCAAAGATCTTTTGAGAAATGTAAGCCATGGTATGTTAGAATAAATACTCTTCGTAACACTTGTTGTTGTGGATACCATGTAGAATATGAATATTACTATGAAACATTTTTGTACATTCGTCATGTGTTGCATACTAACCATGTGCAGGATTGCTCCATGACAATACCACCGACTTCATCAAGAGAATTCATTCATAGCATCATGTGCAATAGGCCCGAGGGGAAAACATACTATGCAAAATCTTGTTTGGATGGAACATGCTCCAACTGTGCTGGAATGGAATTATTGAGCCAATGTATGCATGAGAATGGAGACAGTGAATTTGGGAAAATGGTTACAGACATGAAAAGTTTCAAATATATCAACTATGAAATAGTCCCAGGGAAAGAAAGCAAAAAAATACAATTGGTGACATCTCAAGTATGCATTTATATCTCTAAAATTATGTTGTAACGGTTAAATTTCAATCCTTACTTACAACAAAAAACTAACATTGAGATCATTTTGTGTCACTAGGTACAAGTTAGTGACTTCATCAAGGAATTTATTGAAAAGACACATCAATATGTTCAACATGTCCACGTGGCACGATGGCAGGATGAGAAGTTTAGAATATGCAGAGATACATTTCCCCTTGGTACTATACTTTCAGTCGTTGATTTTGCCGAGAACTACACTCTGCAACCTCAAAATGAGATCCAAAGTCAGTATTATCACTCTGAGCAGGTTTCCTTGATGGTCCATATCACATATAGGTATGGCCTAAATAGCACTGAAGAGCAAAGAGAAATTCTGAAGGAATATCACTTCTACATAAGTGATGATAGGTGCCACGACTTCCACTATGTATGTCATTGCTTCATCATGTTCTATGATCACTTGAAGGGAAGGAACATATAGATGGATCGACACTAGATTTGGTCTGATGCGTGTGCTGGTTAGTTCAAAAATGCACGCATATTTCAGTGGTTGTGTTCATTGCATAAAAACTACAAAGTGCCACATATGTGGAACTATTTTGAGACTGGGCATGGTAAAGGAGAGCATGATGGATCCGGAGCATGTGTCAAAACAGCCCTACGAAGAGAGGAATTGAAAGTATCTACAGAATCTACTATTCTAAATGCTCAATCTACAGTCAGGTGGTGCACGTCAGTAATGGGAGAGGAATCAACTATGCGAGTAGAATCCACAAGAAAGAGACATGTGGAGAGATTTTTTTGGGAGGTGGTAGACATAGATCTTTCACATGCATGGGAATGCAAGACTGTGCCTAGGACTCGTGGCTTTCATTCAGTTTGAAGCTCTGATAACTCGCTTGGACCAGAAAACTCGCTTGTTTTTGCCCGCCTTGTTGTGATGGTGACTGAGATGGGTGTGAATCATTGGATTGGGTTGATGGATGGGATCGCATATCACTTCCACTTGATCAACGTGCAATTTTTGAGTTAACTCCGTTGGAAGAAGACCAATCATCTATTTCTACAGATTTTGATCATGTCTCAGACCTTGTACAACCCAGTATGATGCATTTCCTTAACATTTTTTGTTTGTTTACGTAATCTTCAAATGCACATTAATGGCCTTGTATCGCATGAAAAATATTTTGATCATATACCTACAATCATATAATGTAGGGCACATATACGCAGTGGTTGCCTCAAAAGATACTGAATGGGGTGATGAATACTGGTTGGCACGCTGTATAGATGGAAAGAAAACCCTCATTATGTCCACGACTGACGATGAAAACAACCACTTTCCAACTGGGTCTATGGTTGTTAAAGGTGAATACTTGACACAGGACAGCAATGGAAGAAAGAAGGGTGGATATGTTTACAGGGATTACAAACCAGGTGCAAGTGTGTATCACTTTACCAACTTAATCATTGGCACAAACCTTCAGGTACGAACAATGCCTAGTCGAAATACATCGAAGGTACGCTACTTCTTACCGAATACAAAGCACGAGAGACTAATGGATACCATCAGTATAAGAGATGATCTGGAGGGCTTGGTTGTATGATAATAGGTGGGATCTAGCATGATGAAGTACGTTACATACTTTTAATACTATACTATTTATACTATTTGTAATTGAATATTGATATATGCTCAATTTTCACATGTATGTTTCATATGAATATGTCAATTTTGTGTTCTTGATATGCCAAATTTACGTTTACGTTGTTTATAAATATGCCAAAAGTTCTCTTGTATGTCAAGTTTATGAATATGCCATTTTTTACATATGATCAGTAAACCCTAAAATTATATTATGTTCATCATGTTGGTTATTGGCTTCACCCTACAAAATTAATTCAATTCATGCTCACTATATTAAACAATACACTTATATTAAATTTAATTCATGTCTTGTTAAATATTTCATAATGAATTAGCTATTTGAGAGCACCACCTTAGACCAAGCCATCATCATCAACATCTTCATCATCATCACCATCATCATCATCATGAAAATATTCATCATGGACCTGCAAAACCCTAGTTTCCAAAGTGTCTAGGCAAGTTCGGGCTGGGAACACTAGCCATACCCGCCCAGTGGATGATTTTCCAAAGTTGACCCTCGTGTGCAAAAATTGCACACTCCCACACTGAGCAAAACCCTAGTTTCCAAGATGGACCTGCAAGGTGACACATGGGCCACCGGGCCAGAGGGGAGGGGCACCCCTGGCACTATCCCGGTGTGCTGAATACAACGGAGTCGACGGTTCATCGATCCGAGCCATGGTCTTAATTCTATGGCTTGTCCTGTCTCACTACCAGAAGGCCTTTAGGGACACCTGCCGGGGGCATAGAACTCCAACCAAGCAACAAAACCGGGTTCCGGGGAGTCCTGTAGGTATGTCTAGGCAGGTTCAGGCTGGGAACACTAGCCATACCTTCCCAGTGGATGATTTTCCAAAGTTGACCCCCATGTGCAAAAATTGCACACTTCCACACAGAGCAAAACCCTAGTTTCCAAGATGGACCTACAAGGTGACACATGGGCCACCGGGTAGGAGGGGAGGGGTACCCCTAGAACTATCCCAGTGTGCTGAATCCAACGGAGTCTACGGTTCGTCGATCCGAGCCACGGTCTTCATTCTATGGCTCGTCCCGTCTCGCTGCCAGAAGGCCTTCAGGGACACCTGCTGGATACCTACCGGGGGCATAGAACTCCAACCGTGCAACAAAACCAGGTTCCAGGGAGTCCTGCAAGTGTGTCTAGGCAGGTTCGGGCTAGGAACACTAGCCATACTTTCCCAGTGGATTATTTTCCAAAGTTGACCCCCGTGTGCAAAAATTGCACACTCCCACACTGAGCAAAACCCTAGTTTACGAAATGAATGCACAATGAAGCCACTGGGCCATGGGGAGATGAGGGAGAGGGCCCCCTAGAGGTAATCGCATGCCAGGAGATCAACGGAGTTGACGGTTCATCGGTCCAACATCCGGTTTCCGATTTATGTCGAGTTGCAAGTCGCATGAAAATGCCGTTCAGGGACACTTGGTGAATTTTCGTCCGGGAGCCAAAAAGAAAACAGAGTAGGAAGATTGTGTGTCGTTGGCTCCTACAAGTGTGTGTGGGAAATGTCGACGTGGGAACACTGCCAACACTGGCTCGGGGGAGGTTTTTGTAGAGTTGACCCACCAATGCGATATTGCATGCAATTAAACTGAGCAAAACCCTAGTTTACGAAATGAATGTAAAATGAAGCCACTGGGCCATGGGGAGATGAGGGAGAGGGCCCCCTAGAGGTAATCGCACGCCAGGAGACCAACGGAGTCGACGGTTCATCGGTCCGACGTCTGGTTTCTGAGTTATGCCGAGTTGCAAGTTGCATAAAAATGTCGTTCAGGGACACTTGGTGAATTTCCGTCCGGGAGCCAAAAAGCAAACAGAGTAGGAAGATTGCATGTCGTTGGCTCCTGCAAGTGTGTGTGGGAAATTCCGATGTGGGAACACTGCCAACACTGGCTCGAGGGAGGTTTTTGCACAGTTGACCCACCAATGCGAGATTGCATGCAATTAAACTGAGCAAAACCCTAGTTTACGAAATGAATGCACAATCAAGCCATGGGGCCATGGGGAGACAAGGGAGAGGGCCTCCTAGAGGTAATCGCATGCTAGGGGACCAACGGAGTCGACAGTTCGTTGGTCCGACGTCTGGTTTCTAGGCTATGTTGAGTTGCAAGTTGCATGAAAATGTTGTTCAGGAAAAAGAGACACAACGTTTTATCCCGGGAAACCCTCATGGGGAAGAAAACCTAGCAACCTTTCTTAGAATAATTATATGTTTAGAAATCAAGTACAATGAAACCATGAACAAAACTTGACCCTAAAGGGTTTTACCACATGAAAAAAACTTAATGACACATGACAACAAGAGTACTTATCTACATGAAGATGACCTCCAAGCCATAAGGATAACCAAGCATATCCTTCCCAACCAACATTAGAAGGCACTTTATTTCTCGAATCCCGAGGTAACGTTTGTTCCTTTCACCAATGTTGCTTTGAGCACTTGTATGTAGTTACTCATATGTAGTGTTGAATCTAATTGTACAATCAAATATTGGGCGTTGATGAAATGTGTAGCATGTCTTGCACTTACTTTTATTAAATTACACTTGAACATTGACTTAACTTGTAATTTAATCATCCAAACTCACAAATTTTAATTACACCTATCCAATTAGTGTGCATGAGTGAGTTCGTTGAAACCTTGAAAAACATTGTATTGCATTTAGTTTGATTAAATTACACGAGCAAGAACTTTGACATAACTTGTAATGATCATCCAAAATCACAAATTTTAATTAGATACCAATTAGTGTACGCATGTAGTGAGTTCGTTGAAACCTTTAAATATAATAGTTTGTTCTTTTGACATAGTGCATTTATGAGTAATAGATCATCCACACAAATTAACACATTAGATTGACACAAGAACACGTGGAAACCGAAGAACAAATACGAAGTAAAATGTATCATTCATTTATAAGTGAAATGTCAATGTGCATGTCTCCAAAAGTACATGTATCCAAAAGTACATATATATCCAAAAGTGTATGTCTCCAAAAGTACATATATATCCAAAAGTATCCAAAAGTGCATGTCTCCAAAAGTACATGTATATCCAAAAGTATCCAAAAGTACATGTATCCAATGAAGTCAATGTACATGTCTCCAAAAGTACATGCACAATAAATTCAATGTACATGTCTCCAAAAGTGAATGTATCGAAAAGTACATATATATACAAAAGTATCCAAAAGCACATGTGTCCAAAACTATCCAAAACTATCAAAGCCACATGTACATGTATCCAAATGTACATATATCCCATAAGACACATCAAAACTCAAGCTTCCTCTTGTTCTTTCTCAACGTTGATCCTCTAGGCACATATCTAGGATCAGTGTGCATCTCTGGATCCTGCAAATTAAATATCAATTGTTAAATTCAACTAACTATGTACACTAATACATTAGCTCAACAATTAACTCAACAATTATAAACTGGTGCATGGAAAGTGCATGAAACACTTGGTCACTGAAGGACATCTCACCTCAATTGACAAAGGAGATTGCGTTGCTTGTGTAGCAGATGGAGCCGTTGGTTGAACATCTAGGATGGTCGAACCAAGGGGGCTAGGAACTACTCCTGCTGGTGGTGGCTACAATGAAAAAATGTTGAAATAGTTAGAAATGCATGAATAAACAATAGACAACAATAATAAACTATGTAAAGATAATGTTGAAATAGTTACATACCTGTGTGTGATCAGTTGCCATTGCAGATGCGGCACTGACTACTGCATCAACCATCGATGCGAGGTTTTCAGTAGACAACTCGGGTTCCTGATGCAGTAAACATGCAATTCAAACATTAACAAAAACGATTTATGCACTGGATTTCAAGTTAAACAACAAATATCATCGAAGGATATACATTACCATGGTGTGAGTAAACCCATGGTCGTGGGCAGCTGGAGTCTTTCTAGGAGTATAACGCCTCACATACACATGACTCTTGTTCACGAATGGACTGGAGGGAGATACAAATCGAGGCAATGGTCCAGATGTCTCGGATGGTGCCTACAGTCAGCAAGTGTTCATGTAGTTAAACATTCATGATTCAACAAACAAACATGTATTTAAAAAATGTCATTTTTAATTGTTTACCTGGAGCCCAGATGTTTCATGGGACGGTATGACCATGGGTGCTACCTCCACATTACCTTGACCCAGTGAAGGATCTACCATCTGCAAGTTTAATAATTGTAAATATTAGACCGTCGATAGCATTAGTGAACTAAAATGTAAAGTATGTGGAAATTAACAAATTAACAAGTATTAAAAAACTGAAATTTTAAAATGTTTACCTCGGTGTGAGATACGACAATAGGTGCTTTATAAGATGGGCCTACCAAATGGGTAGCATCATGCCCCCTTGTAGAGTCTGGAACATCCGGCTCTAGGGCGTCGCTGCTGGCATAAAACATCAACTGCAAGTTCACAAAATTAAAATATTAGCTCAAACTATATATATGTGTACAAAGACGAAAATAAATGAAGAATTTATTACATGTAACCATCAACATACCTCTCTCAAAAACCCACTGAAGGAAACATATGAGGCAAGACCATAGCAGGGACGACCACATGATGTGCACTCGTGAGGATCAGTACTAGGATGGGGATGTGTCGATGGTCCTACACTAGTGGATGGTCCTGATGGTCCTGCACTAGTTGATGGTCCTGCATGGTGATGAGTTGGTGTATGTACCACACCAGGGACAGATGTCCCTTCCTCACCCATATGTTGAACCATAGTGCCATGGCGAACAACCGCCCGTGCCAAACTCAAAAATGCATCCCGTGTCTATGGAATAATACGATGTGCAGGTGGAACATCTGGCCCAGGAAACTGCCTGCAAGGTGCAGGGATAGGGCGATCCTGGTCTCAAAGCCTCGCATTGGATCAGTTTTGGGGAATCCCCCCACCGATCCCCTGAAACTGCAAGATGTCAAAATAGTTTACGTTTTTATTTAACACGAACTCTACGTACATCTTTCGAAGGAAATACAAGGGAATTTCCCTGTTGTTGTGTGGTGGCATATCAAAAACCATGTACCATCTGTCCATCCAGTTATCAACAAATGGTTGAAACGTGCACCACTCAATGGAGATATGCGGCCTGTTTGCATTTGGGATTTCCCCCGTCCGAGGGTCCCTAAACAATGCAAATATGAGCTCTTTGGATACTTTCAACTTTTTTATTGCATTGTAGTCTAGCCCATCAACATATTGTTGTCTTTTTCTTTCTCTATATGATGTAATATTATATAGTACATTGCTAGACTGTGAAATGGTGTCAACAATTGCATCCAAGGTTGATGCAAGCGAGCGGCGAATCCTGTCACCACCACTAAAAGCTGCACTAATGCCCCTCAAGTGGGCAAGCTCAATCAGTATCTTGGCATTGGTGTCCATAGCCGCAACTGCAATAAAGACATCAATACGAAAATCATTAGAAACATATACATGGTATATAATGACGTCTCTTCAAAATTGAAAATGTATTATATCAAACTCAAGTAAGCAATTTAATGGCATTCACTTACATACATTTAAAACTTAAAATTAAACATTTAACAATTAAAAAGTAAGTTTCGTTCAACTTCTTTCTAGAAGTTAAGGCACTTCTTAACCCTCATTGGTGAATTTTCCATGCAAACTTGGGTTTAAACTTCTTAGAATTTAGGAGTGTTATTTTGACATGTTTTGGCCTTTATGTCCATTGCAGAAAACAATATTTCCATCAACTTCATAAGCTAACATTAAATTTATTGATTTCAATATATTACGCCTTGTGGTTGGAGGGGAGGACAAAGTGTCATGGAATGAAATGGATATGTATGAGTTTGTCTTGCCAATATGATTACATATGTACTTGAGATGAATATCAATGATTAATATGTTGAATAATCAACTAGAGATTGTGACTAGAATGACAATAACAACAATGTCAACTTCTCAAAACAGAGACAATTTCTATCTACAAAATCGATCTCTACATTGTATGGCAAGTTCAAAAAATTAAATAAAAAACATAGTGATTTTCTATATGAAGTCTTTCAGTTGAATCGATGGTCCCTGAGTGTTGAGTAGATTGATCGAGGGTGTGGATAGGGCAGGCCCGAGAGACACTTTGTTAATGTGTTTTGGCATTTAGTCAAGGGTGCTTAACTAAGAGGCAATGTATAGCTACATACTCTTCTGATGAAATTTTGATTATGTTCATGGACAAATGATTGTGATGAAATTTTGAGAAACCAAGTTACTAATTTTTTTTGCATTTTTTTATTCACGCTTGTGCATGCATTTCATCTTGTTATGACCATTACCAAGGAAAATTATTTAATTAGTATCATGGGAAATGGCCTTTGAGGGCTGGAAATTTGGGTTTCATGTGGATGGATACCTAAGTAACCAGACACGTCCAACAGGGTCCCCGTGTCATGTGGGACACGGTTTTAGATGATGGTTGGTGGGATAGGGTAGTCCTTAGAATCAAGATCATGGAGCCAATCATTTCTTTGTTGCAGTTTGCAGACACAGACCATCCCATCCTAGGAGATTTTATGAGGGGTGGGATTCCATGATTGAGTCCATGAGGACCATTGTTATGGAGAATGAGTGTGCTGAGTATGAGACATCGGCAGAGAACTTATGTTCCATCATACAGGGCATTCTTATCTCCAGGTGGGATAAGAATTGCACACCTTTGCATTGCTTGGTCCACTCATTGAACCCCAGGTTCTACGCTTAGGATTGGCTCAGTGGCGGGTCGGGGCCCTCATCCAGAGTCCCTCCTCACATGGATGGAGAGATCTCAGAGGGGAGGAAGATAGCATTTAGACGACTACTTCAGGATAGAGACCACCTTGAGGTGGTGGAGGAGGAATTTTATGAGTTTTCTAGTGGCATTGGGAGATTTGGAGGATATGAGGTGGTTAGAGACATGGGAGTTAAGAAACCCCTTGTTTGGTGGACAACTAATCGGGAAACATGCCCTCTTCTACAAAAGATAGCTTTGAGGGTCCTCTCTCAAGTTACTTCATCCTCTTGTTGTGAGAGTAATTGGAGCACATATGGAAACTTGTATAGTGTGAAGAAGAGCAGGCTTGAGCAGTGCAGGGAAGAGACGATGGTGTATGTGCACTCCAACCTTCGTCTTATTTACAGGAAGAGGGAGGAGTGGGAGAAGGGAAAGACACGGATGTGGGATGTCCTTCCTGATGAGATGGGTTTGGACAGCAGTACTAATTTGGCATTAGCCAACATGGATCTTAATGATCCAGTGCTAGAGCCGGTCACTTTTGATGAGGGGGATCGTATGGAGGGGTCATCCTCCACACCAGCAGATGCAGTTAGTCAGATTGGCAGAGAGGAGGAGGAGGAGGAGGAGGATCAGGGCAGTGATGAGTTTGTTGATTCAGGCATGGAGGAGGACTATTGAGTCATTGACAGATGGGATTCTTCCATCTTGATCCACTCCTTTTTTGTATTTACTATTAGACTATTAGTCTATTTGGCATTTGCCAGTGCCCAGTGGCACTCCGACATCTATGTAACACATTTTGATTTTGATGACTTAATGAGAAATATGGTTCCGAGTCTCTGACATGCATCTATGTGTCTCAATGTCTTGTTGTGATTTGTGATTGTGAATGACAAATGTGTTGTGATTTGTGAATGATCTAATTTCTATTGAATATTTCATATTTGTAATTGTAAATGTAATTTCTATTGAATATTTGTAATTGTAAATGTTAAATTTTATTGGATCTATATGTCTATATTTTTTAATTTTAATATATTTTAAATATATATATATATATATGTATATGTATATAAAATGTGTCCTACGTGTCCTAATTCCGGGGTCACCGTGTCTCGTGGGGACACTCGTGTCCCGTGTCCTCGTGTTAGGTGGCTTAGATGGATACATTGTAGAAAGGGGGGAGTTCTATTTTTTTCAATTTTTGGTTGGATTAGGAATTTTTGAGTTTTTGAAAAGGGATTCATTTTAATTATTCACTCATCTTGGTTGAGGGAGATGTGAATTTAATTAGAGATTGGGTTATTCCCAATTTTATCAATATTACAAAACTAGGTTGTTTTAAACAATAAAAAAATAGTAATTTAGGTTAAGAAATGACAAAAAAATGGTATGGGTGAATGAATTACCTGATTAGATGACAATCCACTGGTGAATTTGCCTCCCCTCCAGCTAAATCGAGCTCCACCGATACTTCAGGGCACACAAACCGTCCTTGTCCAACCTCTATTTTGCGTTTCTGATGCGTGAAGAGTGCCGTGGGTGGTCGGGGGTGGTCGTGACTGTGTTTTTAAATTGATTTTAGATTTCAGTAACGCGTACGCGTTTTGTAACTACATAACGCGTACGCGTTTTGTAGTTCTATAACACGTACGCGTTATGGTTACCTATCCTACATGTCAAGTGACATGCCAGGCTCGAGTCTTACCATGACAGGTGCTAAATATCAGAAACGTGTTATGTTTTTATGTATCAGGAACGAGTTTTGAAAAAATAGCATTGCATCTAAAGTGACCCTCATCTTCTTGCACACACCCATAAAATAAATATTTTAATTGTTTGATTAATAATGTTGTTTACTTAAACAACATTATTAATATTGATAATATTGTTATTTACCTAATATTATTAATTATTTTGTGAATTAATAATATTGTTATTTAGTTAATGATAATATTAATTAATTAATTAATTATATTGTTATTTAGTTAAAGAAAATATTAATTAATTAAATAATTCTTAATTGATTAAATGAAGTTTTATTAATTAATTAATAATATTATTATTTAGTTAATAAAAATATTAATTAATTAATTATTAATTGATTAAATACAATTTTATTAATTAATTAATTAATAATTATGTATTTATAATGAATTATTAATCACATAATAATTAATTAAAAATAATATGATATAACTTTGGAAGAGTGGTTTTAATTGAAATATATATATATTAAAACATATTTTTAATTAATTAAAATATAATATCATTCAACTATTATATTATAATTTAGTTAAAAAAATATATATTAATGTTATATAAGGATATTAAAAACCAACTTATTAATGAAATTAAATTAATTAATTAATTATAACATATTAATTAATTAAACAATAATATTATTTAAGTATAATTAAATTATTTTTTAATTAATTATATTATACTATATTATTATGGTAGACTATTATACACATATGATATTTAATTAAAATATCATAACAAAAGTAATAATAAAATAAATGTATCTAATTCAAAATATTAATATTAATTATAATATTATAGTGTAGTATAAAAAAAATACTATAATATAATATAATATAATATAATTGGGACTTTGAACTTCATCTTGTAATGATCATTAATGATTATTTTCCTCAATGGTCATTTTGCATTGTGAAGTATTCCTTAATGGTTTTGTTGGATTACGACATTTATTTATATTTATGATGTATCGCAACATTTTGAAGGGTTTTGTTGAATTGTGACATTCCTCCATGTTTATGTCACAATGTGACATACTATTAGCAAAAAAGGACAGTTTAGCCTCACATTAGCACCACTATTTGCAAAGGATTTGAGAAATCCTCAATTTTCAAATACTGGTGCAAAAGTGGTGATAATGCGGGGATACGCAAGTGGTGCTAAGATTTATGGTGCAAAAGTGGTGTTTGTTAAAAAGTTGTTTTTGGTGTTAAATGAGTATGTGGCATTCCATGGTGTATGGTGCAAACCACCAAAAACCAATCCTAGGTGGATTCAAATTTTGTGGTGCAAAACACTAAAACCATTCCAACATAGATTGAGACTTTTTGATGCAAAACACCATTATTATTATTATTATTATACACAAAATTCTTGTATATGGTGCAAAGCACCACAAAATAATAAATAGTGAAAAAAAATATAAATCTCATAATAATAATAATAATAATAATAATATATCTATATGTAGTGAAAAATATGTGATGATCAGGTCAATTCATGGAGATTCATTTGCTTTAACATAAAAGATCTCAAAGCCCATGTCTGACATATAGCAGCATAGGGCCTAATCTCTCGGGGACATAGAATTTTAGTTGTGACATAGAGGGATTATGTCGTCCATATTCTTATTATCATTTATGAGTCCGTTTTCTTGGCTTAATTGTAATTTTGGGTTTTTGAAAAATACTTTATCTAGATCGATTTCTGTAATTTTTTTGTTCATACAATTATCCCTTTTTTTTGTTTGGACACCTTGGGGGCTTTGCTAATGAGTGGCATACTAGCATTCTCAGGAACACAAGTATTTCCTCTTTCAACTTCAAATTGTTTCTGTTTGCAATTTAAATACTTGAATTTTGAAATTGTTCTCAACTAGCCTCACTTGGAAGTGACTATTGTATAGATGAATCTATTGTCAATTACATGGATCACAAAAATAAGATATTGAATGCAGTTTATTTGGCTTCCCAGCTCCATCTCTGTTTGTTTTACAACATTTATTTTTATTTCAAAGATAAAGTAGCCCAACCTCTCGTATCAAGATGTATTAGGACAACTGAAATGATATAGAACTTCAAAGACTAGTTTTACTTATTGAATTTAAAAATGGGTTCCTACTGCTCATTTTAGTAAACTAAGGGGCGTTTGACACACTACAATAGAAAAAGCGAATGAAGTTATTGCTAATCTTTGTCAGAATTGATAAAATATCATTCTTACATCAATGCACAAAGTATTAAAAACCTGCAAAACCTATAACTACAGTGGATCAAATTTATACTTAATAGAAATTTCAAAGAGTGCAGAATGAAGCCGTTTATATATATATATATATATATTCCGTTGGTCCATATATTTAACACCATCAGTAAATCCCTTGTCATCCGGATTTCCCATAGGTCTCTTCTGTAGCATTCTTTGAATTATTTAAAAACCTGCAAAACCTGTAACTACAGTTGATCAAATTTATACTTAATAAAAATTTGAACAAAGTGCAGAATGAATAGATTATTATATATATATATATATATATTTCCTTCGTCCATAGGTTTAACACCATCATTCAAGCCCTTGTCATCTAGCTTTCCCATAGGTCTCTTCTGTAGCATTCTTTGAAGAAGCCTCTTCCTTCTTTGATAGAGAATCACTCTCATTAAATGGATCAACTTCATCCTAAGCTTTGTAAAGAAGTGCACTTGCATACCCTGGAGCAAGCTCACCAAAATGTGCGACCTTGGCGTTTATTGAAGTTCAAACGTTACATTGCAGTAAATATCAACAAATAAAATAGATGGAAACCTAAACATGATATATGAAACTTGAATAACTAACAGCATGCGTGTAGATAAAAAGAAGTAGCAATGGTTTTAGACAAAATGAAAAAAATAACTATATGTGAAGATTCAAGAACAAAGAATTGAAAATATTTTGTGGAATTTTGAAATACAAATGCATTGAAAATAATATTTTATGGTTAATTCACTAAAATAAATAAAAAAGCTAACTAAGGATTATTAACACAACCCACTTATTGCTTTCCAGGTAAAAGGTATCACCATGACAAAGGAAAATCGAAATGAAGATAAAAAATAAGGGCTCCGAGCTAAAAGCAACTGATCAAACCATTGGAATTTATCAATGGAATGTTTAAACTCTCGCCTGTTTACTATAATCCAATGCATTTTAAGGATAGTCTCTTCCTCTTTCAGAATAAACTCTTCGCGTTTAATGTATGGTCTTAGGTATTTTTTCCATCGCAGGAGGCAACTCTTTCCACATCGTCGAAGTCCTGCAATACTAAGCTATGAATAAAAATTGGAATCAAAGCATGTTATGTAACATCAATCTATGCACCATTGTTTTATTTAGATAAGTAAAGCACATACACTTGAAGATTTGAGTAAAACACAAATACACTTGAAGATCGGATTAATTTAGGAGTAAATTTTAAACGGTATACGATTTGATTTTTTTTAAATAGTCATTATGGGAATTTGGTTATACAATATTCCATCAAATTATGCATCAGATTGTTCAATTTCAGTAATTGATATTTGAAATTCTTGCAACGCTTTTTAAAAAATTATCTGAAAAATGGGTTCTAAGAAGGTATATATCCTAACATGTCTAGACTATATGTTTGTTGTATCTATGGACATTGTTAAATTTCTAAATAAGTTAGATTATTTTTATGGATTTCCACTATAGCTTGCAGATATATAAGGATTGTCCACGGTTTGAACCAAAGTGTGCATGTGCTTTTTTTCTTTAATCTGTTCTTTATAATCGGAGAAGGAAGGTAAACTCTCTACGATAGAGAACCAACCCAAGGATCCTCATAGAGTCTAGCACTGTTCTGCGAAACTGTTGAGGGGAGGGTCTCTACCAAATGTATTTTGGATGGTATTAGACAGATCAAATCCATGGGATAAGAGGAGGGATCTCTTTAGATCTCCAGTAGGTTTCATTAATGTAGAAGTTAATTGGTTTCCAAACCAATCTCCTTGATATTAGTGATATGATTTGTTACTAAAGATTTCATTTTGTTTTATTGAAGAACGATCTCCTCATGAGTAGCTGCATACATTACTATTATAAGGTGTATTTACTTACATAAGAGATTTACTCATGCAATTGATCCCTTCTTAAGTTGCTACATCTTAGATATGAATACTTACCTCATGATATTCTTAATCTCTTCTTCGTGGATGGACTGGACAATGTTGAAGTCCAATTTTTCCAACTCTAAAAGATTTTCATTGTCTACAGAAGGCATCCTGAAGGAATAAATCACACCCAGTCCAGCACAAAATGAGCGGCACACGAAAACCCCAATATTACTAGCAAGGGAACAAGTTGTTTATATGCATTGCACCATTATGAATCCAATTAAAACCCTGGGATGTTAGGAATGGGATAAGCACTAGAAGTATCTATGTCAGCACTGATCATTGTTGGTAGTAATCATAGCGAAACTGGAGTAATTCAGTCCAGCATGGCATTGAAGTTGGTCGATATGTATCCTTATTCATAGTACAAGTCAACATATATAATATAATAGAAGAGAATAGAGTATTTTTAATTTTACCCATCACAGATTTGTAGCATCTATGAAATTACCAATTACAAAAATTGACTCATTGAAAATGATAAAAGCAACCGCATAAAATGGGTAGCCTATGTTCAAAGTGAAAGAAGCTTGGGAAACAATTAATATACAGGTGTCACCTGTAAATCCCTTTTTCAACCATACACAATCTGGTTGATACACTGGGAAATATCTCTTTTTTTCCAGTCTTGGTAGACTGGCGTACCAATAAGTCTCCAGTGTGTATTCAATCTAACCATCACAACATATTGAATTCATTCTCATAATAAGAGTTCAAATTAAGCTAACTAAGAAATGAGATTTTTTCTATTTACCTCTCTGCTAAGATTTATTTTGCGGTTCCGTGCACTAAAAGTTTCGTTTCTCGTCAAAGCTTGTCTTTGCAATGAATAGACGATGGCAAGAGCCCCTTTGCACCATCTGGTCTATGTGTGAGTTTCCAGGACCAGATCCTTTTCTTTGTTGATACATATACTTTTCTATTGTTGCATCATGAGAAGAGAGGGGCGGCTCTCAACAGAGCTCAACCCCAGCTCCTTTTGTTTGTGTTTATGAATGATTTCTTCTACGTGAATGAAAAGAGGGACATCTCTTAATAGAGCAAGTCCCCATTATTAACTATGGTTGATATACATATGGTGTCCCTATGCGTGAAGGGAAAAGGCGTGACCTTCCTCTTTTTTTCCCTTTGCATGACTAACAAGAACGGGATCCCCTTTTTATCACTGGGCATGAATGCCAAGGGAGAGAGTCTCACTTTTTGGTCTCTACCCATGTGATTTACAGGAAGAGATTTCAGTGACATGTAAACCCAAAATGCTAGAAGAATTCAAATTCTTGGATGGAAAACTGTAAAAAGATTTTAAAAAGAGAGAGGAAAATGTTCACTTTATAAACAGTTCTAATGGCATGTAAAAATAAAATAAACCTGATTTCCAGTGCACGACTCAGAAAATCAACGGCATCGACAAGGTCATCATCTTTGAATACATCGCAGCCCTTTTGAAACAGAGTATCCACATCCTCTATGGTTTTAGTCAAGAGTAAGGGCTCTTGCTCAGCAATCGTAGCTTCTCTATTACCAGTAGCACTTCCATTCATGATCAAACCCTCAACTGATGAATCTCGGGCAGCTAAGTCACCATCATATTTGGCCTCATTAACTTCGTTGGCCCCAATTCTTGCTTCTGATAAGTGAGGGGTTCCAGGTTCCGCAACAATAATAGTATTAGTGTCAACGATGAGAGTGGATTCCCGTTAAGTTTTTCTCTTAGCGATAGCTAAACTCTTGACCCCATTAGGATCCTCTTGAATGGCAAATTTCATAAAGTCTACAGACGGTAAGACATTTATAAGTGATTGATTGCGGAGAACTCGAATTAGTTTGTGGGTAGCAAGGAAACTGGGTCTGGGGAGTAGAAGGAGTGAAGGATTGAAAACAAGAGGGATAGAGGGAAAGCTTGGCTCAGGTATTTTTGTGGGAAAGTTGTGGACAGAAGGATAAATTCTTGAATAAGAATAAAATATCCAGATAAGTATCATCCCAGGGTGGGAAACTGCCTTCGACTCTAGAGGCTTCCAACCTTGTTGGTTTATTTATCATATGAAAATGGTTGTTGTAGGTCAAGTTTTACCTTCATTTTACCTAAAGGTTAGATGAATGGTGAAAACTTATTTATGTCTTAAAAAGTATTTAAAGATATGTGAGTACGTGTATTTTATGGTTTTTTTTTTCATGTTTTTAATATGATTAATTTATTTGAAGGATTTAATGTTTGTGGCTACTCATGGTCCCCTAAATGTAATTTAAAGTGTATTAATTTAAGGGCATTAAAGCTTATATTAGAGATTGCACCTTAGGGCTAAACAACATCTTAAATAAAAGTTATGTTTAAAATGTAATATATTTATTTTGAAGAAATATTGTGCTTTTTTCAATAGAAAAAAACCATACTATTCATTGAGAATCAAATAGTACAAAATCATAAGTCGATGTATAATCAAGACTTATACATTAAGAAGCATGATAATAACCTGAAATACAAACCCGAATTACTAAGAGAAAAATAGCAATCCATCATAAGATCAAAATGTTTGTACTAAATTCAGGCCATAGTGCAGTTCAGCTAAATAACAAAAAGTTCATAGCCACTACATACAAGACAAAAAAACCTGATTTGAATCAAGAAGATGATTCTCTTGAAATTCTTCCCACCTGATATAGCCTTCATCACCCTCATGTGCATCTTTAGATAATAAATCTGCCTGGGAATTGTGTTGCCTATATATGTGTTCAAGGAGATATTCTTGAAGAAAACCATAACTTCCCTGATTCTACAGGACCATTGATGAAGTGAGATCACATTTATATTAAATTCCCCTTGATCCCATTTGATCGTCACCCGGGAGTCACCAAAAACTGAGATTTCATGCAAACCAAAATATCTAGAAACTACAAGAACACACCATAGACCCAACAGTTCAGCCTTGGTGTTGGTGCCGCTGCCACAGTTGAGTTTCAAAGTATAAAAATGATCCCTACTAATATAAATTACACCTCCAATAGCACAGAGACCATCAATAGCTGAACCATTGAAGAAAACCACAGGTCTATGAAAAGAGTAATTGAAGGATGTATGCTTTATGACTCTTTTAGTAATTGTTTTTTTGCAATAGTTTTTAGCAACCAACATAATTCTGCATATTGTATAATTAATAGAGGGCCGTTTATCTTCAAAAAGGGCCTCATTCCTCGAATGCCAAACTGCGCAGGAGACCACAACAGGTGAAAAAGGAAGCTCTTTACAATCCCTAAACCATTGAAGTGCACATTCTCTAAACAAGTCTGCCTTCCAAGTTGTAAGCAGATCAAGCTGCTGAATGATCACATTCCAAATAGATTTGGTAAATTCACATCCAACAAGGATATGCTCAGAGGTTTCCAAATCGTTCATGCATAGGATACAAATGATGGGACCCATCCAACCACACTTATAAAGGTTATCCCATGTTTTTAAACACCCTTGAATGGCTTGCCACATAAAACATTGAATCTTCACTAGGATTTTCCATCTCCAAAGAACCTTATACCACCAGTCAGCTGGAAATATACAACAATAACTAATTAATTCCTTGTAAGAAAGTTTAGCATTAATCATACCTGAATCTTTATTGCTAGTCCAAATGAGCTTGTCTCTATCCCTATTCAATTCGTAGCCAACAACATTAAGTTTAAAGATGTATCTATCCCATTCAGTCACTTCTTCACCCTGGAAACCTAGCTCCATGGCAGAAAGCCAATAAGGTTGGTTGCTCCCAGGTTTGTACCTTTGAATTTTATTCAATGTTTTGTAATTGAAACAATGAAGAATATTTAAGATCCCTCTGGATAAAGTATAGTCTTCCCCCAAACCCATGATATGGTCGATCCCCACCAAAACATCAGAACCATTTCCCACTTGCCAAGTGAGATCTTTAGCCAACTAGTTATAATTCTTTATAAAACCAGCCCAAATCTTAATGCACAACTGAATAATGACAAGTTCTTAATTCCCCACCCTCCTTTTTCAACGGGTAATGAAATATGTTCCCATTTGGACATAATCAGACTGCCATTCAATGTGCCTCCCATCCAAAGGAAGTTGAAAAACAGTTTTCTCAAACTATTAATAATAAAAACAGGAACCTAAAGGAGAGAAAACTGGTAAACCAGAATGCCATTGAGGATAGATTTGATAAGGGTGAGCCGGCATCCAATAGATAATAACTTGAATGTCCAATTATTAATTCTCTGTTCAACACGTTTGATGAGCCACATCCAATCTTGACGTCGGTATGCTCCAGGCTTGAGAAAATAGCCCAAGTATTTGAACAGCTCCTCTAATGGACATAAGTTGTAAGGAAAAATTCTTTTAAATACCTGAATTTCACAATAAGGGATACCAAAGTGATACACCCTCGTCTTCCTTATGCTTACCAACATGCCCGATGCAATACAAAATTCATTTAAGATGCACGAGCAGTTCTACCATTCAGTAACAGAATTCAAGCCAGCCAATAGAACATCATCCATGAATAGTGTATGAGTACTGGATACATCTTGGGAAAAATTAATGCCATTGATATTGCCCATCATCTTAGCTTCAGTGATCATCAAGCTAAGTCCCTCAATAATTAATAAAGATAAGTGGTGACAATGGGCAGCCCTGTCTGACCCCTCTAGTAATTTTAAAAAACTCAGATGGAGCACCATTAACTAATACAACAATACTTGCAGTGGAGACACAGGCCATGATCCACCGAATAACCAAAGGAGGTAATCCAATCTGGATGAGGATTAAGCGTAGAAAAACCCAATCCACCCTATCATATGCTTTTTTCCAGATCAATCTTCATTAACATAGCTTGTAAATTCCTTGCTTTTACCGAGTGTATCACTTCTTCAGTAATGCCAATTGCATCCAGAATCTTCCTGTCCATCAAGAATCCAAATTGTTCACCCGAGATGCACCTAGAAAGTAAAGGCTTCAGCATGACAGAAATGATCTTTGATATGATTTAATATGCCAAATTGCAGAGTGCAATTGGTCGAAAATCACCAAAGGTAGAAGGTTTTCCAATCTTCGGGATCAAGGTAAGAAAAGTAGAATTCAGCCCACCTGAATTGTAATCTTCTACTATGGAAAACTCAATCATCTCCAGAATTTCATTACCCATGACATCAAAGAATTCTAAAAACAGCTCCACCGTCCAGCCGTTAGGGCCAAGATTTGGTTTCTTACACATGCCATGGGCCTTCAGTCCTGTTATTAGTGTTTAAAATCGCTTAATGGCATGAATATCCCTTGATGCAACAATGGTTTCTTTAGGGCCAAAGGAATGGTCTTCTTCCCTTGAAAACCATTCCTAATGTCCTAGGACACGTACATATTTCTCAAAATCACCTGATGGCACAAACATTATTAATCATAGGCTAATGATACCATTAGTAGGCCAGCTGTTGTTGGTGGAGAAAACCTTCTTAGCCCTAGTTGGTTAAAAGATTTCTTTAGGGCTTGAGTTGCAGGTCTCCTCCATTACCATGTCTAGGGCCCTAAGACCACAAGACCTAGATACGTCACATAGCACCATGGATACCCATGCAAAGTCATGTGTGGTTCTTTGTTCATGGCTATGGAAACCTCAATGATTTATTTAAGGACAAAAGCATGGTATTCCTCCCTCGAAATGCATTCCCAACACCCTGAGACATGTACATACTCCTCAAAACACCCTAATGTTACTGGCATCCTCAATCATAGGACAATGAACCTTGAAAGTCCAAGTGTTGGTGGTGGATACAAAAATGCTTATCCCTAGATGGCTAGAAGATTCCTTTAGGGCTTGAGCTTCATGCCTCCTCCCATGACCATGTCCAATTCTCGAAATCCTCAAGTCTTGGATACATAGTGCCATGGATACCCTTGAAAAATCATGCATGGTGCTTTAAAGCATTGCTCATGGTTTTGGATTCCTTAATGGTTTCTTTAGGAACAAAGGCATGGTATTTTCCCTAGAATGTCATTCCCAAGGCATCGTGACACATACATATTTTTCAAACCCACCTAATGGAATTAGTATCCTTAAATCCTTAAATCCTTAATCATAAGCCAATGATACCCTAAGGAGGCCATGTGTGGTTGGTGGAGGAAACCTTCTTAGCCTTGGATGGATAAAAATTTCTTTAAGGTCCAAGGTTTAGGTTTCTTCCACTGACCATGTCCAAGACATCAAGGCCCCAAGACCTAGATACAAATCTCAATGGATACTTTTGCAAAGGCATGCATGGTGCTTTGAGGAATTGTTCATGTCTCTATAATCCTCAATGGTTTATTTAGGGCCAAAGCATGGTCTTCTTCTCTAGAGCATCATTTCCGATGTCCTAAGACACCTACATAATTCTCAAAACCAAATAATGGTGTTAATGTCCTTAATCATATGACAATGATACTCTCAAGAGGCTATGTGTGGTTGGTTGAGGTGATATTCTTAACCTTGGATGGCTATAAGATTCCTTTAGAGCTAGAGGTTCAAGTCTCCTCCCATTACCTTGTCCAAGTCCCCAAGGCCCCAAGACATGGATACATAGTGGCATGGATATCCATGCAAGGTCATGCATGGTGCTCTAGGAATTGTTCATCACTCTAGATGCCTCAATCGTTTCTTTATGTCCAAAGGCATGGTTGTTTCCCTAAAACATCATTTGTAATACCCCAATTTTGGACTTTGAACCCCTATTATATTTTGCTAAGTATTATTTCATTTTTACTTAGCTGATAGTATAAATCTGAAAAGTTGATTTCTAATGACCATGTGGACCAGCACATTAATGAGATGGGAGTCACAGTCCCCTATGGGTTGGAGGGAAAATTCGAATTAAAATAATAATAAAAAATTATTATTGGAGAAAAATGAAAAACCCTAAAGAAAATATTTGAGAGACTAATGAATTATAAGAATTCATAAAATGAGAAATTTCACACCTAAGAGAAAAAAAAGTGAAACTCATTGAAAACACTCATTAATTATTCACATTCTCATGATCATTAACACACAAGAGAAATGAGAACCTGGGAAGAAAAATAACCTGAGACAAATGAAGACATGTGAAGGAGGATAGATTTGGGAGAACCAAACCAGTCCTAAAGCCATGTGAATGAGGACATATTTGGGAGAACCAAACTGGTCCAGATTAAGAGGAATCATACAGTTGGGTATTGGCTCGGCCACTTAATTGTGTGCAGGTAGGAGAACTACCCCAAGCTTGTAGGAGTACTGCATTTTACTCTGAATAGGCTGTGTTTAAATTGATTCTCTTAATGGTTGAGGCTTAAAATCAACTAGAGCATCCTAAAGCTCAGGAGTAATGAGTTGGATGTTGGGTTTCCTGCTGCCACTGAAATATCCTAAATAACTTGGGTAAAACAAGTTAAGGGTAACTTAAAATCTATACTCTGACCTGGGGGACTGTGAACTCAACTTAGGGATGACCTAAAAGCAAGGAGTACTTGCTAGTCAAAGGCTGGGAGGTTTGTGCTTGGTTCCACTAGTCATCATATTTCAGATAAGTTTACCTGTTGAACCTATATGATCATTTTATGGATAGTAATGGAATTTTTTTATGTTTATTTCCTGGAAGTACTGTTAAATGATCTACCATTTCAGATCTGATTATATGTATAATTTTACATTGATTTTCTAAGTATAGATCTGCTATAAATTTCTAGATCTTTGTATTGTGTTACAATTTTATGATCTAAATTGAAATGCCTAAAATATTCATAGTCATATTTATTGTATGAATGGGTAAGGTGTTGGTACAGTAAGTAGACTGCAGTATTGGTTAAATAATGGGCTATCATCCTGAGAGAGGCATCTTAGAGTAACCATTGTTTAAATTCTAACCTAATGGTTATGTGCAAGTATTTTATACAGAATACATTTATCTCTATCTTACTGACAGAACCATGTTTTCTATATTATTGTGCAAATCAGACAAACATGTAAACCAAGGGTTTACCTGTCAAACCCTAAATATTTATAAACCCTTCTTTCTAATTTCTTATATAGATCAACCCAGAATGGGGATAATTGTGAATAGGATATTCACCTACAGGTTTAAAGGAAATGATTATTTCTGAATCTGCTCATTCGTTTATGTAAAGATGTATACAAAATACTTATATGCTAGATTGGAGAACCCGGATCCCTATTATCTTGCATACATTACTTTTACCTCATTGGATACATATTACGTTTTGGATGCATGCTATTTTTGTAGATGCATTACATTTTACAGTCGAGATAATATTAATTTAATGCCTATGTTATCAACATAGTAGTCACGATACTCTTCTCCAAATTAAATCGTGGTCCCTGGTGGAGACCACATTAATGTTAAATATTAATAAATCAATATATATACATATATATTTCAGAGTCAAGTAATATATATATGGCTAAGGGTTTAACCCTACGCTTTCCATTCAAGCATTCTATGCTCCTATTTTTTATACAGACTGCGCGTGTAAGAGCAAACAAAGCAGCATAACATCGTTGAGAACGAATCTATATGTATACACACATGCTGTAACTACCATGAAACAATATGCATTATGGTTATGCTCAGGAAGTAACATGGAGCAGTGTTCATTGCACATATTAAAGATGTTGGATTGTATATATATACATATAGATTAAAACGATTCGGCGCAGCAAGAAGGTTGCAAACTGATGCATGTAATTACTTTCCTAACCTTACGATTAATTACATATGCTCATTGAAGCACAGATTATTCCATAATCATTTGAATGCTGTAACATATCATTTAACCATTGCAAACCTAGTAAATAATACATAGACATGTTGATTGAAAACGATATAAGTAATATCCCATTGCTGGAAGTGAACGACTTAACCATTCACACATTTAAAAAGACGAATGCAACAGGATTCGTATAATAACTCTGTTCTTGTAAATGAGGCAAACAGAGGCAAAGAGAAACATATCATTCCAACATCGTAATAAAAAAACTAATGCTCAAATGTAATATTTCAAATGCATTCATTATTTATAAAAGAGAAATAATACAGTCCAGAGAGCTATCACTCTTCTTCCCATGCCATAACCCCTTCACTGGTTAACCCAAAACGAGACATGGTTTATAACCAGCAACGCCCATGGTGCCCCAACCACCAAATTTCAAGTTCGATGAAGTATTAATCATGATACACGTTAAAAGATTAACATTACATTCACCCAGAGGCTGAAAACAAGCCTTCAACACAAGAAAACAAAAACACAATCGTAGGCATTGGAGAGCGAGGCCATGAGCCCATCTCTGCTTCACAACACAGGAAGAGTGGAACCAAGTCTTAAGTAACCCCTCTCTAACCGTCGGGGAGTTAACCCCGAAGGACAAGAGTGGACAAGTTACTTGATTGATGTGGAGGCCGATCTTCTCTCCAAATCCATGGCACCAGTTGTGGCTAACCAGCACTCCCTTGACGTTCGTTGAACCTGCAATGCCAAGTTACATAAATCATTTTGTGCAATAAGAAGTCAAGGTAAAAAGAGAGTAAAAGTAAAACACCGAGTGGTTGTAGTTCTACTTACCGTTGGATGGGGCAAGATGCGAGGACCAAGACGTGTTGGCTCCCTACCTATAAAAGATCCACGACAAGCAGTTAGACAGAATATTTAAAAGCAAGCTAGCAAAGAAACCCTGTAGTAAGAGTAAGTATTCATTTTCTTACCTTTCTGACGTGGGAGCGCAGTTAGCTGCCTCCCCATGGTCCAAACTACGTTGAACAACATTCTTCTGTTTGCGGGCATGAGCCCTCTGCTCAGAGCAGAGGTGCTCTAAGAAACTTTTCATAGCAGCAAATGAACGGACTCGAACCAAGACAAGGGTTTTGGGCACTCCATGGAACTGGCTCGAGGAGAAGGTGACCTCTAAGCCCACTCACCACCTTTCCATTCAATGCATGGTACAATGTAGAATTTGGGCGCCAACCACCATAACCCAATCGACGGTGCTCATGAAATCGCAACACCCAACGTTGTTACCTTGATCGTAATCAACGACCATGGAACATTTGCATTTATGAACCAACAGAGGAGTTTTAATGTTGTAGCTATTGAGGTTGGCAACCTCGTGTGAGGACCAACGTGGACTAGCTGAAGCACACACCCGTCGAGCCCTTGCTGAGTTGTACCACGACGTCGCCAAGATTGGAGTCATCTGCCGGGAGGGAACCTCGGTGGGGTTAAAACATTGGTTCACACAAGAAATCTGCGTGGCAGATTGGAAAATCAAACAACACAGTCACACAAAGATAATCTTGTTAAGCGCATAAAACATTACTGCATAGTTATCAACATTCACATATTATACACATGGATTATCACGACAATACCATTGTTGGAGTTCAACTCCTTGGTTGGAATAATGCGTTAGGTTATGCATAAGACCTAGGTTCAACACTAAGTCAACCATAGGCGCATAACCAACGTTTAACAATGTTATAATATATATATATATATATATATATATATATTATGTTAATATATTATATTAAAATATTATGTTAAAATATTATGTTTATATATTATGTTAATACATTATATTGATATATGTGAGACCGCTTTTCATTCCATTCTACATTATTGTAAATGTATTATGTTAATAGTTATGCAATCACCATTTATTAATGTTGCTCTATGATAATATTATCATATGGGCTTTAATATGAATGCTTAGGATATAAGGGTTAAGCCTAGGTAATTACATTGTAACCCTAGAGCTTCATTATAATGTTAACACATAGGTCATAGGTTAATAACATAGTTATTAACCTAGGACTATGTTAATAAAATTATGTCATACTAACCTTATCCAAGAAATTATTTGAATATGACCCTCTCTTAATACATGACAAGGATATATGTAATGATATCATTGATGAGGAATAACTAGCCTATAACCATAATGGCCATCCTAGCTAGGTGAAGACTCAACAATAGGTGACCTAACATCATTACATGATGTCTTCAATGAGAAGCTACTACAAATGTACTTTGTTGGACTAGACTACATGTGAAGGATGATATCACAATATGGGTATCTTTAATCCTATCTCCAAGATTAGGTGGTTTGTAAGGAAGAGAGGTGTTTAGAAAGCGCCTTGGTGTATGCACCCCTTTTAGTGGGTTAGGTCTCGTATTTGCTTGATCTTGAGCTAAGGCAATAACATCCCCTTGGAATTCACCATTGTCAAAATAATTGAAATGATAACCAATAATGAACTCAACCCTTAATTTTTGAATAAAATATAAGGGAACCTCCTTGGATTAGGTGGTTGGTTGTTTCTAGGGTTGATGAACAACTAAACAATGGAAATTATTTGATTATATTTAGTCGTTTAGCCTCTTCCTTACTAATTCCACTTGATTAAAACTCTCTCGTCCTCGTCCTACATTAAAATATATCAAATAATTGGCCATAGGCATGGCCAATGGAAGCAACAATGTTTTCAAAGGAAGTGGCTAGTGAAAGGAATGATGGTTCTATTAATATTCCTAAGCTCTCATTTAAGTTGCTAAGTTCATTTAAACTTTGATTTATTTCATTGTATGGTTCTTGTGGGGGTTAAGTTTTTTCTTTTTGTTTTGATTGGATTTTCTACCAACTTTGTAGAATAAGAATTGCATTTCAACCATAACAACATATTTTTAAATTATATTAAAATTTCTGAAATGTAAAAAATATAAAAATGGTGTGACAAATAAATCTTACCCATAAATGGTCCTCGATAATTGACTCACAATTGATGACTATATCTCCTCGATAATTGACTCACAATTGATGACTATATCGCCTCCTAGAATGCACACACGCCATCTCATTGCACAAAAATCATTGTTGCCTTGGGAAGACCGAATAAAAAATAATAATCAACCCCATATTTTTATTTATATTATACATAGAAAAATACACACACATTCCTAGGGCATGCACACTTTCAAGAACAACATTCTTTTAGTTTTTTGAATAATGTAGATTTTATAATGGATGTGGCAAATCGTGGCATGGGGTTTAGAAATAAGTGTCCATTCTCATTGTAATGAAAAGATAATGAAACTTCTTACAAATAATAATATTTAAATTAAAACAAATCATATCCACCAAAATTAATATTTAACTATCATTACTTAATTTCATTTTTTTTTAACTTTGACCGGGAATTTCTTAAGACAACTCTTTCATTCTTTTCACTCTTTGGTCTAATTCACCAAATAAAACAACATATATAAGATATAGATATCTAGCATTAAGGATAATCTATCATTGATGTTTTTTTACTATCATAATATATTGTAGAGCCACCCATAGACTTTAAACAAACAATGCGATGTGGGAAACACAGCCTTCATTGTTGATCATGACAGACTATGATCAACATAATGGGTTTGGCCTTGCCCTCCCGTTAAAAGTACGACGTAATCCAAAATAAGATTCCCTCCCATGTGATCCACAAATTGTCTCCAGTAGAAACCACAAAATATATTACTAATTAAAAACGTGCATATTCCAACCTAACTAAAGAACGTGCAGATTCGAATCTTGAGATATGGGTATATATACATTTGTAAGTTAAATAATTAAATTTTAGATCATAATTTCAAAATGTTATAAAGATGTTGAGGGTATATATATATTACTAATTAAAAACGTGCATATTCCAACCTAACTAAAGAACGTGCAGATTCGAATCTTGAGATATGGGTATATATAATTTTGTAAGTTAAATCATTAAATTTTAGATCATAATTTCAAAATGTTATAAATGAAATCTAATTATGAGGGTATTTTTAATAAATTAAAAATCTCAAAATTTTATAAATGAAATCTAATTATGAGGGTGTTTTTAATAAATTAAAAATCTCAAAATTTTATAAATGAAATCTAATTATGAGGGTGTTTTAATAAATTAAAAATCTTATAAATGAAATCTAATTAAAATGTGGATTTTATGTTTTAAGTGTTTTGATAAGTTTGCAATGTTAAAACTACATTTTATATTTATTGACTTAATCAATTATTCGTTTTTAAATTAGATTTTAATCTAATAAATTGTTCATCTAACAATATTTAAAGTTAAAAAAAAATTATTTTAATCTAATGAATGGTTCATTTAATAATATTTAAAGTTAAAAAATTCGTATAAATATTATAATATATACATGTATGTTATTATCATCATCCTAAGAAAAATAAATATTGTGTAAATTTATAATATATAAAATTAAAAAAAGAGTCATAAGATGGTAATGTCATGCTTTGGTTTGTTTGTGTGGGTTTATATGTGCGATGTTGAAAGAGCAGTTGTTTCTTTATTTCCACCTACCATGTAAGGATGATGTGTATGATATATATTCCAAAATCTTGCCACAAAGGAATTCTGCCCATGTTAATTTCTAGCATAGCAGAATTCATAAAATAAATACATTTCATATAAAAGAGTTACTAAAAATTATATTAATGGTTGAGATAATAGTTGAGGAAGCTGAATCAATTTGTACATTTAAAATTACAAACAAAAAGAATCAATTTGTATATTTAAAAATACAAAACAAAAATTTATAACCTTGTAATAGCTTTAAAAAAAGCATAATCCAAACTAACAAGTCACATAGATACCAACGCTTAAGTTCATAACACACTACATCGGGAGATAACTGATATTGATCACCAATCAAAATAAGATGTTGAATGGTTGGTTCAAGGGCTGCGAGGAGTTGAGGTTCCAAAATCTCGAAAGCTTCTTCAACAAACATAATTGATGGTCAATTTTTTTTAAGAACGTCTTGATATAATGCTACTCCCTGCAATGCTTACTGAAATAAGAATTTTATTATGATATTTTAGATTCTGATTCAAATTTCTAATTAATTTATTCTGAAAAACAAGAGAAAATTGATAGTTGTTGTCATCCCCACAATCCGTGACTCCCAAATCACTTCTAGCTACCATAGTTGAGTGATCTCCTTCATAACCTCACATATTTCAGGGTATTCATTCTTAACATTTGAAAATATTTTCAAGGCCTTTTCATAATTGGCTTGGGTGATCATGTGTACCAATAATACCTGAAGGTGTTGATTTAAATCCCATGTATTCTCATGTAGCATCCATTGATATGTTTTTAAATCTATCTGCAATGCCAAAACAACTTAAACTTAAAAACATAAATTTCATCTAGGAGTTCTAGGTTTATGCACTCAAATAAAAGAGGATCGATCAATCAGGGTTTTGAAAGATTGCATGCATATTATGTTTTTTAATCCCACTAGAGGATAAGTTATCATTTGCTTGCCTTCTACATGGAAATAAGTTCTCTTCAAACCATGATTCATTTCTAGGATCCTGCATAAATTCAAAATCCATCTCTTCCTCATACGCTTCCAAATCATTGGTTTCCTCAACGTCTTCGGATCGAGTATCACATGTTTTAATGTGCCTAGTCTCATCCAATCTTTGCAGTGGTGGCTTAACAATAGAGAGACAATTTTCTATTAGTTCGAAGGTCTCCTTCTTAGGTATCCAGTGACTCATGGTCTTATATAGAGTTTGACATAGGAAAGTCACAATATTTCTTGTTTCCTCCCTCCTTCCAAGTATGCCTCTAATAGATTCCAGAAGGGATATTTCTATTGGAAAATATCTTAAGAGATTTCCACCAAACTCAGCCTTGGAAACCAATTGCCTCACTTTTTTATCGGGAATGCAATTGATTAAAGATTTTACAGTAAAAAAGTTACTTTCTCACAAATGTTACAAAGGTCCCTTCATCTTTGTTTGCACTTGTTTTAACTTAAATTTACATTCAATCCAATAAGAACAATGTTCATTCATTCTTCCAATTTTAGAAGATAAATTGTTTAACATCAAGGTAGGTTCCTCACTTCTCCCTCCTAGCCGACAATATGAATTAACCTAAACCATGATTTTTATAAGCCATAACATGTATAAGACCAAGAGGAAAAGTATTTTCCATCAATAAGATCTCCATGATCTTTACTCCCATGTAATATTTCCCTATATATTCCATGTCCATAGTGCACACATAAGTGGTTATGTTTTACATATAATTTTAAGTTCCATGATCATCTACAGATAGACATTTCAAGAAGAGTGAACACACACACACACACACATTGAAGATACATGCTCTGTCAGCATTAAGCTTGTGTTTCAATAATTCTATGGATCATACTATGTCATGCCAATAATTCTATGCATCATTAAAATCTCTCCAAGAATTTATGACCCTGTGACATTAATGATAACCATTCATATCTATGCAATGGAACGGAACTAATCAAATAAATCGTACGCATGAATGAGCCACACAATTAGAGAGGACATCCAAAGAAACCTAGAACATGATATTCAATATACATACATGTTCCTAGAGGCCCTTAAATCAAGACCACACAATTGCTCAGAGCAAGTTTAATTGCTTGATTTTGACTTTCATCTAGGCTAGTTTTATAGCCATATTTTAGCAAATTTTCCAACCCATGGACCAAACCTCTAATGATGTTCGCCTCGTTATACACATGAACCGAACTACCCATGGAAATGTTTGCTCTTTCATACCCTTGAACAATCAAACTACCCCTAGAAACGTTGGAGTAAGTAAAGCTTACACTACCCCTTTTGGTATTGCTTATATTTTTATCCACCATGATTTCCTTTTCGTCGTGAAATAAATATCTCCAATCCAGTTTAGAGTAGTTGTCAGAGTGACGTAATCTAGAGGCCTATTAGGCCATTTTGCATAGATGAGCTCATAGTAGCAATATTCGAGTATGGATTCGAATACGATTCGAAAACGATACAGAAAAAATGCGTAACGAAAAAATCAAGTACGACTAAAATACGGGAGTAGACATCTTATAAATACAAAAAAAATGCAATTTTAATTTAAAATAAAATAAAATTATACATAAATCATTCCAAATTTTAACATATTATTCATTATTCATTGAAAACAACTTGAAACATATCTCAATTTCAAATTCTATACATAGCATACCATATAATATAACAATGATTATGATGTCATCATATCCATTCCTTCACCAATCCTAAGAGAGTTATTAAATAAATAGTAAATCATAAAAATAAAATTTAAAATAACAACTACATAATACATACAAAATGACTTAAAAATCTACACAAATCTACTTTTATACAAAATGACTTAAGAAAAATGAGAACAAAGTAACTACCTAAATACTAAAAAGTAAAACATAAAAGTAAAAATTAAAATAACAATTACATATAAAATAAAACTTAAATAAAAAACTACACATGTACAAGTAAGTTAGTATTACGGTTGAAAAAAAGTAAGTTAGTATTACTAAGTAGATGATAAGTTTAAAATTAACTTTTAACTCTTGCACACATAAGTGGCACCTCACTGTTCAAACTTGAACTTAGTCGAGGATTTTGATTTTCTAGCTCATGCACGTCATTGTTGAGCAGCCATGATTTATAGTTTCTTATTCGGTAAATAAATGGTTGACTGTACCGAACCCGTATCATTTCGGATGTTCGACATATTTTTAACTTGGTTCGAATTTCCGTACAACAACTGCCAATACGACCGTATTTTACTACTATGGATGAGCGCTTCTATGAAAGGAAAATTCTTTATATCTTTCTCTTACAATGCTTTTAATATAGATTGATACGCGACAGATCTTTCCACTAAGACAATATCCGATCCTCCAATTCGTACACCTACGGGCACCTTCTAGTTCATACACTTTCCTAGACATCGATGACGACAACTTGTCGCCGAGTCAAGGAAAAAAGCCTAGGAAAACGTCACATGGACAGAGCCAATGAGAGGGCCACAAATTATGTAATATAAAATATAAATTAAATCATAGAAAATTCTCACCATAGGGAAACATTAGAAAACGAAAGAAATTTAAACAAGAAGGAAAAACTAATGCGCTGACATGAAAACAATATGTCCGCCGGGCACATAATAAAGACATAATTTGTAATATATAAAATCAAAATAATATTTATTAATTAGTTAAAAAATAAATGGTTAATTTAAAAAGTAGATTCA
This sequence comes from Larix kaempferi, assembly GCA_027924585.1. Taxonomy (NCBI): domain Eukaryota; kingdom Viridiplantae; phylum Streptophyta; class Pinopsida; order Pinales; family Pinaceae; genus Larix; species Larix kaempferi. Next base: position 25,728,250 of record BSBM01000910.1, read on the forward strand.
CTCCATAAATTATTAATTTTAATTATTGACTTGGTATTAAAAGATATAATAACAAATTATTAATTCACTTGGTATTTAAAAAAATAATAACAAAAGTTTAATGAAAAAAAAATATAAATACATACATTATAATAATGTATGTTATAATGAGAAAGATAAATATTATGTTAATTTATAATATCTAAAATTAAAATAAAATTCAGTATATAATATATTAAATAGAAGAGGATTGACTAGTTGTAGTCATTGCAAAACTACATAATAGGTTACAAATTGAAACAACTTATCCAAGTTAAAGTTAGCTCTACTAACTATAAGTATGACATACTAAAAAAACCTTTTTAGATTGGGGATATTTATAAATGAATACCTAATTCTAAAAGACCAAATGAAAATAAAAATGAGGTTCAAAAGGTAAAATAAGCTAGGAAGGAAGGAAAACAAGCATTAATTAGAAACAAAAAAGCTATTATTCAAGATAGAAACCTAAAATATAATGATAAATAGAAACTCGACATTCTCTGGATCCTCTCTTAGACTTGTTGAGGATTCACATGGAAGAATGGCCCCAAGTTAAGTTGGATCCCAAGTGAAATTGATATTATTCTTCTTATTGAAACCTGGGAGCACGAAGATTCTAAGATTCCTAACGTAGAAGGATTTGTTTTATGGTCGGTTTGGAACAAGCGATCATTTAATAGAGGCATTGGAGGTATAAATTGTTACATTAAGGAAAACATCTCCCCCCATTCTAGGATCTATAAGAAAGACCCTCAGAACTAGTATATTTGGATAGCGATTTCTGACATTAATGCTAAAAAGCCCTACATAGCGATATGTTATTTTGTCCTTATTAGTTATAACCTTTATAAGAAAACCAATATAGATAAAACCTTCCCTTGCAATGGATTAGAAAATGATATTATAGTCTAAGGAATGAAGGAAATATCCTCTTAATGGGTGAATTTAATGCTCAAACTTCGAGCAAACAAGCTATTATTCTAAGCAATTATTCCAACCCTAATCCTCTATGATTAGATGAAGACCCTGCTTTAGACAACCAGTACAAAAGAAGTTCTGCATATCTAGGTGAAAATTTGTTTCACTTTGAGCTAGTCAAGCTTTGTAGCACTCAAGATCTTATAATGTGTAACGTTTAGATAATGAAGTTTCCAAATTCTATCCAGATGACTTGTATTCATGGGCTCGGAAGTAGTGTGGTAGAATATGTCATATCTAATATATATCTTTATACAACATAATGATATTTTAGATATTTTAAATGACCATAAGCCTAACTCTGATCATAGAACTCTAATTGTAACTCTCAATTTTTACATGCATAGTGATTCCACAGAAGAAAATTCTGAGTAAAAAACATATAATCTTCGATAGAAATAAGGATGATCTTTCATATAAACAATTCAAAAAATGATTTGTTTCCTCTATCAAGTATGGAAAATATAGAATAACTCTATCATAATTTTACGGCGGTCCTCTCATCTCACATTAACAAGTTCTCTATCGAAATTTCAGGTAAAAAGAAAAATAAAAGAACCAATCCCTAGTATGATAAAGAATGTTAAAATGAAAGAAGAACCATCAAGGAAGCTATTGAAGAGTATCTAAAAATCGTCAAGATAAATAGATACAAAGCCCTAATTAAAAGAAAAAAATGCCCCTTTCAAATAAAAAGCAGGAAAATATTTTACACCTCTCTAAGGTAGCTCCTAAGAAACTCTTGAGGCAAATTTTAACTAGTAAAACTAACGATAATAATAGGATTGCTCTGAAGGATTGGAATTCATATCTTAAAAATCTTTACAAATCTTCAGATGTCATACATAACATTAAATACCTTCTTATAGTGGAAGAAGATTTATTGTTAGAAGACACTGATTTTGGGGTTAAGTGCCTAACAAGTGGAAAAGATAAGGACATTGAAGGTTACCAAGAAGAACCATGGCATAGGAATATCGTAATAGTAAATCCAATCTCTTCTATTTCTTTATGGACTTTAGGAAATATTTTCATACGGTGCCAAGAAATAACTTGTGGAATATAATAAAAGAGCTAAAGGTTCCTTTTGAGTTGAGAGATGCAATGATAAGGTTGTAAGGCATTGCCATTCCAAAATTTAAGAGCAGCGAGGGTTCATCGAAATATATTAATTGTAATATTGGATTTAAGAAAGGTTCCCCCCCCCTCCCTTACCCTTTTCAGCATATATGTCGATAATTTAGAAGGTTTTTTAGAATTTAAGTAGGTTGTGCTGGCATGAACTTAGAAGGAATAGTCATCATTCTCCTTCTCTATGCTAATGATATTGTTCTTAAGGAAAGGTGTACCTTTGATCTTGATATTTACTATTAAGAATTCTCAAGTATTTCTACTCTTATATGAGTATGATTGTTAACACTCTCAAAACAAAAGTTATGATTATCAAGTCTAAGAAGGTCACTTAAGCTAATTTTGTATATGACAACAATGACTTGGATGAAGTGTCTTGTTACAAATATCTCGAAATTGATATTTATCAGAAGCTCAATTGAAACCATAGCATTGAAAAAATGATTAATGGAGGGTGGAAAGTTTATTTTGGTCTTGAAAACAATTGTAAATAAACAAACCTTGTGACGTCGGATAAAAATAAGTTCTTATATTTGAAACTCTCTTCATTCTTGTTATCTTGTATGGTTATGAATTTTGGGGTTGCAACATCTCTAGAGAATCCTGGAGAAAGATTAAGCAAATCCAAAAGCATTTTATAACTTATAATCTCAAAAGTAAAGGCAATATGCCATATCCTATTCTCCTAATAGAAGTGGGTCTTCCCCCCATCAAGAACATCACTATGACTATGTACATGATGGACAAGTATAAGATAAATAACATGGGGGACCAAAGACTTACTAAAATTGCTTTAAACTCCAATTAAGACCACCTTCGACTCAAGAGAGGCTGGTATAAAGATGCCATAGCTTAGTTAAACCACTAGGGGATTGATGAAAATGCAACTTTGCAAAATATTAATAACATTAAAATTATTATCACATCTAAATTTAAAGAGAAAATGTGGGGCAAGAAAGAATTAGAGGTTTAAAAAAAACTAAGATACTACAAGGAGGTCATTAACTCTAATATGGAAGATTAAAAGTATCTCTATATTTTAACTAGTTCAAAGAAGAACTCTCATAAGCTTTAGTTTCATAATCTTCAGTACAATACAAACTTGGACGCTTTTTTCTAACCTTTTTGAACATATAAATACAATTTTAACTATCATAAAATGTTAACCACCACTATCATCATATAATTATAAAATTAAAATAATATATATTTATTAATTAAAATACATTAAAAAATAATTAATTAAATTATTTTTTTCATTCCATCAATTATTAATTATTGATTTATCATTAAAAATCAGCATTAAAAAATAAAACAAAACTTTAGTGAAAAATAAAATTTTATAACTTAATAATTCATTACACAAAATACAAATCTTATAAATAAACCAGTAAGATGTAAACACTAGATTCTAAAGAATCGAGTATTTTCAATAACTTTTGAGTTGGTAAATGTAATCTTTAAATTATTATATAATATAAATGTTTATGGAGTTGTTTAAATTTTTTGGTTTGGATGGGGTTTTTCATTAAAATATAGGTTTTTTATTTTGTAAAGTATGAATTTAATTGTATTTTAATAGTTATTTTGATAGTAAAAATGAATTCAACATCATTAAAACTAGGTAGTCAATTGAAGAAATTATTGTTTTTAATAAATTATTTTATTAGTTTAAATAATTTTTTTAAATGTGGTTGGGCAACTCCTTAATCAAGGCTTGGTTACATAAGCTCCAACTAATTGAATTACACCATTGAACAAGAGCCATGAGGTGGCAAAGTCCCCGACATTGCCAATGCTTTATGTTTAGTGTGACAGTTGCGAAAGGTCTTCCAAGAAAGAAAATTATACCAATTACTAGAGATGTGGCTCTTTGATTACAATTTATAAACATAGTTGGAAAAAAAACACAATGCTAAAAATCAAATTTTGAAAAAATAAATGTATTGAAATGCAACTTCTATATGAATAACAAAAACTGATATAATAACATGAACTAAACTGAACAGAATAACAAAGACTGAGTAGTAATATTTGCAAGTGAAAAAACAAATCATTTTATTTTAAAGGATCATTTATAGTCTTTTGTTCAAAGCTTCATGTTTATATTTCAAAAAAGAAATAGCAATATCACTAACATGAACTGAACTGAGCTGAACTGAGCAGAATAACAAAGATTGAGCATTAATATTTGCAAGTAAAAAAACAAATCATTTTAACTTTAAAGGATCATTTATAGTCTTTTGTTCAAAGCTTCATGTTTATATTTCAAAAAAGAAATAGCAATGTCACTATATAGTTAAAAAAAACTTTATTATTTATGATAATAAATATTTTCAAAAAAAAAAAATAGCAATATCACTATAATTTATAGTTAAAAAAATATTTATTATTTATGATAATAGATGTTATTATCAATTTTTAGAATACAATTTTCATAAGATATTTTTTGTTCATCGATCTTTGGAAATAGCTTAGCTGTCAACAGACCCTTTGCTTCTTCTGTGATATGGAGTATTTTTTTGACTTTTTACATGTGGTTAGGGCAGCACTTGTCCATCACAAAGACAAGTGGTCGTGAGTGTCCACGCCAGGTAAGACGACAACATGCAAACCTTGGGTGCTTCATTGTTATGAAGCTCGACAAAGATGTCATATCCTTCGAAGCAGAAAGAACAAGGGTGATAAAACCTATTGATCCCGAAAAAGTTCCAAGTATAAAAAACCAGTTGATTACATTATGGATCACTCAACTATACAATTTCATAGCTAGGGTGTTGGATGACTCAACTGTCATTTGGAGGAGTAGATGTTCCTACGAATCAGACAATCAAGATGTTGTGCAAGATTGACGAGAGTGCAACCATGATATATCCTCTCGCCCTTGAGTTGTATTCGGGGTTATGATTTAATTCAGCCTCCTCCTTCGGATCTGTGCATTCAAAACACATGCCTAGAAATTCCTAGGACGTGTATTTTCTACAGGTGGCATAATGAGAAAATTCATGAGTTTTGATCAGTTTTTGAACATGAGAACACGTCTTATTGAATTGATTGACGATATTCTTCCTAGATGAAAAATAAATTGTGAACAATATCACATATTGTTGTGAATGTAGTCATGGTCTTACAGTCCTCAATCCTTCGACTCCATGGTAATTGATGGAACAAATAAATGATCTCAGCTCCGGCCTGTTCATGTTAGGTGATCTCACAGCCATGATCAATGTTTACAATCTCCTACATGCCTAGTGGATCTCTCCTTCAAGGCGGCGAACTGGGTTTAATAGGGAAGATTCTAAAGTTGTATTTTCAATTTCGAGCTCTTGAATGTGATTAAGAGTCTCCACTGCTTCAGACTTGTTGACGCCCATGTACGGCCTTCTATTCTCCGCAATCTTCCAAAATTTTGAAAAACGATTTGAAATAGGTCTTAAATTTTGGATAGATAACCAAGGTTACTTTACCATCCCTATAGATTTTTTGTGCCGAAAGGACTATGGCCTTCCCTGCATGAAGTCTGGTCCCATTGTCTGCCATGGAGGAGGTGCAAAATCCAAAGGTTGGCGCTAGTCACTGAGTGCTCCGAGATGGAAGAAGCACTTGTACCTTCAGCTGTTGATGTGCACTAGTTGCTCCACTAGATGTAGATGTAGATGTACAAATTGCAAAGGTTGAAGTAAACTTCTACTACTGCACAGGTAAGCTAAGGATTGTAGTCTTATAGTTGTTACCGAAAATCATTACACAAAATAGTAAGCAATTTAGCTCAATACTTCTCAGTATGCATATTTATTTGTTTCAATTTCCAAAGCAAAAATGGCAAAAGCATACAATGCTGAAATCTTGCTTTGTTGTTTTGTTGTGTATCTCCAACAACACAAGAAGAAGCAAAACAAACAACCAGTTGAATTCGGGAAGGTGGAAGTCCATGTCCTCCTTCAGAGATGTCCATATACAAGAGTCCATGTCCATTAGAACAGATTTAGATCCTTCAGAGATGTCCATATCCAAGAGTCCATGTCCATTGGAACAGACCAATTAGAAGCAGAACCAAGTTTACATTCAACTAAACTCACCAGTCGGTTGTTACTATGGTAATAAAAAATTGAGAACCATTGGTATCTGGACCAGCATTTGCCATGAATAGAAAGCCTGGAAGAAATTATTAGAACCAATTCTTAGATTTTTCACAAGACTTGTAGACGAGAAAAACAACCAAATAAATGTTAATGTAAGATTCAAATGCCCTTCCACCATTTGGTCCAATTCCCTGAACTTCATAGCAATGTGGTCTTCATCTTTGTTTCCGGAACAGAAAGCGGATATCTCTATTTCAATAGGAAGTATCTGAAACTGCACTGGGGTTTCACCTTTTTGTATTCTCTGCACATGTTTTTATTACAGCCTCGGGCTCTTTCTCCCCCACGAGAATTGGATTATTCTTCTTAAACATCCCGAAAAGACAGAGCAATACCAGTGGGTGGATAGAGCACACAAAGCAAAATGGAATGAATGCAACGAAGAAGGCACTGATGTTTGCGGTAAGGAAGAGAGATAAGATAAGTACTGGTTCGTGGATCCAAGGATTTCATCCTCACGCATTAGGAGAGATTTGCAGAGCGGGAGAAGTGAATGCCAATGGCTATTTGAAAGCGAGGCTCATAGCTTCGCCACATTCATCATGCAACGTGCTAGTATTGTGGTGTTTGAAACATATGGATGCAAACTAGTCATACAATTTCTAGGTTTCAAGGTTTTGGAACGGTTCTATTTTTCACACGGTTTGATGAATACAATGTTTTTAGACCTTGAATCTCCCATGATTTGTCATCACTTTTCTACATGTATCGAGATTAAGGTTATGTTAGTCTTCGGGAAAAACTCATGACATGTTAAGTGGATTGGGAAAATTAAAAGATATATATATAATCCAAAATTCATTAGTAATGATTATAAACTTTTATTTGTTAAATTATCACTTTCTAGTTTATTTTTATTAAATTCAATGTCTTTATATCACTTCGATATGCTTCCATTTCCTACAGTGAAGATACAATCAAATTACAAGTACAAATTAGGACAAAAGAAATGATCAAATTACAAGTACAAATTAGGACAAAAGAAATGAAATAGTCTAGAGAGTTTGGATTGCCTACACACCGGATATACATGGAAGATGAATAGAAACACTCTTTCTTCATTTTTCAAATGGTGGGGTGGGAAACATTCCTAACAACATGACATAGTGAGATTATGGACATCGATACATGACTTGCTTGGAAGGATGTAGATTAAATATTTTTGGCCTTTTCACATGGATCGTCGACCGCCAACTGTGTAGCAGGTTTTGGCGAGTTCACGCCAACCGCTTTGGCTAGCGTTGACACAAATGGGAAAAGTTCGCCGACCCTTTCAGCGGAAAACTTTGATTTGGCCCGCCCTTTTCTTGCTGACCGCGTTAATTCTGCCGACTCGTTTCGATAGATATATCGCCCTTGGTATAAATTGGCACATGTCGCCGACCGTTTCGATGCAAGTGTTAGAGTCACAGTGAAACGGTCGCTACCAATACCTGTCGGCGCACAAATACAACCAAACTCCACAAAATTTGGGTTGATGCAATGTAAGCAGCTAGTGCAGCTCTGCATGGAAAAATCTTACGAGATCTACATTTTTTATTACAAACTTGAGCATTCAATGACGGATTGGACATTGAACAGCCTTCCATAAGGTTACCCACATGAACATTGATTTCTTTGGGTTTAATCCATCACAAAGTTATGAACTTTGGTTCAGTAGTACCGATCTCGTATATTTGGATTTGACAGATTGGACCCAATTGTAGTTAATACGACAATTGCTTTTCTCACAATTTGTGTAGTAGTAAGCTCAACACTATAGATTACTACTATATCTGGAATATATAAGCAATTTGAAAAAATATTTCTTCATATCAATGAAAGCAATCATTATAATAGCTCCTAAATTGCACAAATTACTTGTGAACAAAAGTTTTCTTTCATGCCATGTGCTATACCAATAAATTTAGTAATCTCCATATACAAGTATAAACAAGCATGCACAATGGTATAGAGACAAGAGACAAGAGAGAGACAAGCACTAGCCCTTATTATTCAGCAAGGGCGGAACCATACATAGACAGATCTTAGTTAACCATTACATTAACTCAACAGCCTATACATAGATGTTTACATTCAGTTATACAACTGTATTGTCGGTGCAACCAACCGACATACACCAACTGGTCGACGCAACTCGTCGACTTATATTGCAAATAGTCGGGCAGAGGGCCTTGTCGACAAGCCGACTTAGGCTCCTCCAACATCTCCCCCACCTCAAAATCTGAAGAAAGGAAGAGATGTGCAAAATTACTGAACAAAACTTGTGTATAACTGTGCTTTAACTGATAAATGTTAGTTTTTATGACGTGTCTGGACTAGAACTAGTCGCTGCATGTTGATGTACATAGACCTCAACAATTGTTTCAGCTGAAATAGAAATATGGTACTGGAAGGTCTCCCAATGGCACATCGTGTTTTGGATGTCGATAGTAAGTGTTGTAGGGACCGACAAGTCATTTATTTGTTCTTGAGTAGTCTTGCCCTGTAGATGAATTAGGTCGAGAGCGAAGAGCTCTATTTTCTCGTTGGTAGCTGAAAGCAGTTTTTTAAGATGTGGTCGGAGTTGTTCTACTTTGTCAAGGTTACGACGAGCCTAGCTCAACCACTATGCTTCACTTTTTTCCAATTTCTCCAGTTTGTTGTTTTGCATTACCAGTTGTTCCTCAATAGTTCGGCCCATGGTTTCATCAGCTACTCGGTGTTGTTGATGAATACTGTCAATTAAGTCGTGTATCTCCTGCATTTCTCTAAAGACGTTGCCATAATTTTTGTACCAATTGCAGAGAACATTGTTTGCTGTCTTTGCTTGATCATTATACTAGATGAGCTGATTGTGTGCTGAGTTGAACACTTTAAACTGTTCCGACATCAATGATGTTGTTACTGTGGCTTGTTCTTCTCGGTCCTTGGTGAGCTCTTCAGATAATGCTGACATGACAAACTGGAACAACTGAAATGCTTTATCAAGTGTGTTAGTCGTGTCGGAGCTGACTGGAATTGGTATGACCTATTGCGCTAAGTCTTTACACTTTGTCAGAAATAAAATATGGTATTCTTCCAGCTGGTGAATGCGGTCTTCAACTGCCAGTCGTATATTTCACTTCTCTCGGTTGATTCTATCAACCAGTAAGTCGAGCTCTTCTTGTGGTGCCTTTTGTGGATGGTATGTCGAGATCGGCCCAAATTGGTCGAGATGTACAGATAAGCAACCCAATTGAGATATGTGGTTCAGATGTTGTTGTTGTTGCTAAAGATCTTTCTCTTGGCGTCGTTTGTTCTTACGTTGCTTTTTCTTGGATTTTCCTTGATATTTTGGTGCCTCTAATTGTTGTTCTGAGTCTTTTTGTGTCTTGACTGTTGCTGATGGTTGTTTTGTCTCTTCTTGTCCTTCGCCAGTAGGATTTTCTGCTTGTATTGATCTATTTTATATAAATATGTTTTTCAGGAGTACTTCTTCAGTTGTTTCTTGTTTTGCTTACTCTACTGGCTCGACTGCTGCTTCAGTTGTTTGTGTTGCTAGCTTGACTGTTGCTTCCAAGGCTTTTTGAACTGGTGTTTCCTGTTCTTGAAGTTGCATTACTTCTGATGTTGTGGTGGTCCCGTCGACAGGGTGTGGAATGGTATGCTAGTGCCGACTTCACCAATCACGCAACACACATGTTTCGTCGACTTGGAGAGGAGAGTTAGGAATGGAACTATCGGACAGTTCCCGACTAACTACATGGGACAAGACTTCTAGTATCAGTGGTGTGACTGCATCTAAAACTTCAAGGTTGGGGGAATGTTCCGGTGAGTCAACGACATGTCGAGGAGGTGAATGGGCTTCCACCGACAGATTGACTGGAAAAGGAATGAACAAAGAAGTCTGTTGAGCAAAAATTGGATTGTTTGGGTCAATATTGCGCTAGAGATGAGTATGGTGCATGCCAATTGCTTGCGGTGTTAAGGTATCTGATGGATTCAAAAGTTTGGTAGGGGTGACACCAGGATGGGAAGAATCTGTCAGTGAACTAGTGTCTGCGAATATAGGTCTCTTGGTTATGAGATTCTGCCAATCTGGGAACATGGCCGGGAGTTGATCTATGAATTGGGTAATGTCGCTATCATTTTGAAATGTTTTTCGAAGGGGGCAAGGAAGACTTTGTAAAATATTCGAAACTTGAGATGGAGCTGGAAGTGCAAGTGGGGTACTTACCACAGGTGTAGAAAAAATAGTATCCTGCGTGACAATGGTTGGGGATGGTGGAGGTGAGCTATATGTCAGGTCGACATCAGCCTCGATCATAAGCTTGAATTTCTTTTTGGGTCGAGGTTGTTTGGCTTCCAAAAATTTCTTGAACTGCTCATCGACTGGTATTTTGTTCTTAGTTGCATCTTCCAAGATTTGCGTCGAGCTGTCGTATAATTCAGTTTCATCTTCCACTGTCGGCTCCTCAATGATAATTTTTCTTTTGCCCTTCCCTTGCATTTGTACATCCCTTGCTGTTCGAGTTTGTGATAACTGGTCGGCCATCTGCTGGATGTTGTCGCTTGTCAAAGCGTACTCAGGATTGTCGGACAGGGTCTCTTCATCTGATTGTTCAACTTCATCTGGTGGATCTTGGTGTGGTGTGAGCATAAGTGCTAAAGGTTGTGATCTGGCCATTTTCTCAGCTTGAAATGTAAAATTGTGCATATATAAGTGACTTTCATACGCTTCTTCTTTCTCTGGATTTGTTAAAGGTTCGACTATGGGAATGCTGACCTCGTGTGCCTTAGCAGGAATTGTCAATTTTGTGTTGGATTTCCTACTAAGCTCATTGAATATTTCATCGACCAAAGGGTAATAGTCGAGAGCTTGTGTGGCCCCAGATGCTCCTTGCAAGTGCCAAACTGATGTATGGTCAAGTGCAAGTTCAATGTGCGCCGACGGAGGCAGACTTCATCGAACATTCTGAGATACTCTCCATCTAGTCGACTAAATTTTTAAGTATTGGAACCAGAGTTCTAGCCAAATATTTACTGTTTATGGCCCAAGTCTATTGCCTCCATTCGTAAAGTAACGAAAGTTTTGCATTAACACAGGTCCTTCTTGAGTAAAGTCTTTATTTCCAGTTGGTCTTATGTGCGTCATTGCTCTCCAGGTGATTAGAGATGGGTAGCGAATGGCCACTCCATCCTATTGGCACCTGAAACATATGTTCTTGATCATTTCGGCTAGGTAGTTAGCCCAGTTGTATATTTGGCCATTTGCTTCCATGTTCATGACAGCCTCTAGCATTTCAATTTTTAATTCGGACCCTCTACCGGAGCTTGACAAAGCAGTCGACACTATTCGGGCAGCTATTTTATAATTTTTGTATTTCATCTGAGTCACCAATAACCCCCAAGAATTCTTTCCAGTTGGGTGGTCTGTAAACTGCTTGATCAATTATGGTCTCTGTCGACTAGGTACATCTGCACCTTTGTTTGATAACCCCGTAATCTTGTGGATGATCTCACCATTTATTTCAACTGGAACGTCAAAATAGAATTTCCCATTATGTTATCCACTTACTACGAATTGAGCAATAATTTCTTTGAGCCCACCAAATTGTTCCAGTAGAGGTGCATTCATGTATTGCAGAATGGTAGCAGTCCGCAGTTTTAGGGCTTCATCCCTCCATTGGCCATTTGATTCCTTTCCCCACGCAAGAATATCTTTCTAATTTCTTCGCCAGTGTGGCTCTTGTACTTTAGCGTTTCGAACCAGCTGTAAGCGGGTTTCCAGCATTGTTTGGGCCATCTCCAATTCACGGACTTTAGCTGTGGTTGAACGGGTTGTAGCGTGACCTTTCTTGGGTGCCATGGTTTATGTAGAACTCTCAGGTTTGCAAAGGGATTCTGTTTGCTTTGAATTTTGGTTCTCCAGTGCTTGGCAAAAGAGTATCGAAGATTCCTCTAGGTCGGGATTTATAGAGGAAGCATTTGGCGCATGTGAATGCGAAGTAGATGGCTACATTAAAGAATGATTTGACAAGCTATTTAATTCGGAGTGAGAGGTTGTCCGCGCCTCGTTGCGTGGATGTTGTTTTTTCTCATCTATTGGTTGGTGATCCCGACTGCTTTTTGCTCCTAGATATGCGTGCAGAGGTCGTGCTTCCTTTGTCTAAACTTGTCGACTATGGCTAGTCAAACAGGATTGAGGAATTCGACCATCTGTTATTGGCCCACTTGGAATTGCAAGTGGATCTAGGTCCATGGTATGTGGACTAGTGGGTTCTGGGTCCATTGCATGTTGGACCTTATATTGCATCTCTTTTGTGCTCTGGTCTTGTTGACTTGTGTTTTCTTCAGCTTCTCTCTTACAACGGCCTTCTTCGGCTTCGTTGTGTAGCATTTCTTCTTGTTCTGTTTCTTTTTATTCCATTTGGTCTCTTTGATGCTGGTCTTTTTTTTTTTGCTTCGTTTTGCTGCTATTCTGTTGCTGCTTCCTGCTACAGGCATAGTTTTTCTTGTAGTATTTTGGGCTCTTCTCTTTGCTTATGCATTTCTAGTTATTTTTATTTGGTTGTAGTTTGGGTAGAAGTAGATCCAATCTTGGGATTTAGTTTGTTGTGCATCTTTGTCATATTATGTACCCTTTTATATATTTCCTCTTCTTTGAGAAAGTGATTCGACTACTCAAAAGTGATTTTACAAGAAGCACAATGTTTAGACACCTTGCCTTTGTTGTCGTTTCTTACAAATAGTTTAGTTCCAAAGTGAAAAGGTTCCATGTCTGCTATAAAGGCTTCCATTGCCTTAATCTTAGGAAATTTGTATCCACCAATGTTGAATGGTACACGTGGGTAAGAGGCTTTTTTTTGTCATGGAGATAGTCACCAATTCCATTGATGAACACTTGTCTTATTGCTTCTTTATGCACAATGTAATATGTAGCATATTTGGGCAATAGAGAAGGAGGTTGGGTGCCCCCATACATTCTAATGTATGTTCCTTCTGATGAGAATTAATAGTCTCCATATTGACCTATTACATCCAAGGCATTGTCTGACATACAATTTGCTTCTTTATTAAAGATCAACGAATAAAGGGGCATGATTAGTTCTTCGCATAGTAATTTGTAGTACCATGCATATCGGTGAGCCCAAGTTAGATGATATGCTACATGAATGGGAGTCTTATTCCGAATCCAAGTACATCCCAAATTAGGGAAAGGGTGGTTGACTAATATACAATCGATGAGGTAGCCAGACATGAAGAATTCTGATTTCCCTTATGAAAGTCCGGTTTGAGTTGCAGAAATGGTTGACACCATACTGTCTGAAATAATAGTTTCCCAATTGAATATTGTACCATGTGTGGCAACATGGTATATCAATGGAACCCAACTGAGTTTATAGTTGTTGGCGTTTGGTAGACCAAAGAGTCTACTCAACAATAGGACTATGATTCGATAGGGGGTCCTTAAGTTTTGGGTGTCATATTTCCTGTTAGATTTGGGTCTAAGTTGTTTGTCTAGTAGGAGCATTTTCCTTGCACATTCAACATTATCTATATTGGCACGTCTTACCCAATCGTCAGTTAGGAGTACTTTGGACGTAGGCAACTTGTATGCAGCTGCAAGGTGCACTGGTTGGAAGGATGTGAGTCGTCCTCTAGTGGCATTCAAAAATATCTTTGTGGTAGTATCTACATGGGGAAATATCCACGCAATCACCTCTGAGTAGTGAAACAATTTTGGCTATGTAGCTGCCTTGTGAAGGTCGTAATTCTTGATGTTTTGATAAACCATGCCTTCCTCCAGGGTCAAATTACGTATTTTTTTGTCTCTGATAGCTATGTACAACTCGCCTCATTTGAACTCAGGGGTGCTTCCTATGATGGGTTTGGTATCTTCAAATAGTGTTTCCATTTGTATTTTTGGAGTTGTTTCTTCTTCAAGCTCGATCTGTTGGGCCTTCCTTTTGCCGGTTTTTTTCGACATACTTGATTTGAAAACATACAGTGTGAATAGTGAGGAATCTTGATTGAAATGTTTACAAGGTACCTAGTATTCAAGGTAGAGGAATTGGTGTTGTTTCTTCAAATGGAAAGACTTAAGCATATGATCTACAACCAAGCAATAAAACTCTTTGGGTTTTTAGACTTAGGGTTAATGAGGATCAAATCTATATAATTAGAAAAAAACTCTTATCAATTAAATTTATCAATGCTTACTGAGATTGTGTTTTCTCTTAAGATTTATAATAGTGAATCTAGCCGATGTGGATTTATAATAGATCTCGCTTGAAATTTGAGTAAATTTAGTATTAATAATAGCATTTTATTATTATATTATTTACATTAATATAACAAAAATATAACACTAGATTGACATATTCTAATTATGTACAATGACCTAAAAACTTCGAGGCTAAAATTATTCATATGATACTTTATTATACTAATGTATTCTTAGGTATAAATTAATATGATTATACCTAACTATTATATTACGGGGAATTATAAAACAAATAATAAAATATACATATTATAATTTAAAATTTAAAATTTAAACTTTAATTAAACAATGTTAAGACAACAAAACCGAGCTTACCTGCCTATCACTCCATTGACTCGACTGGACTGGACTGACAATGGTCAGCAAGAAACCGACTTGATTTACAAATACTTTTACATACTGTGACCATCGAACACAATATCGACCAATAGGGTATCGACCATATCGATCACATCGAATACTTTTTACTGAGCTCGTCTTGAAGACCGGCCAAAATAAGGATACCAGCAAATATATCACTACATTAAAGGAGTCGATATTCGACTAGTTTGCAAAGATCCGAATCTTTTACAAAAAATTACCACTTTAAAAACTTGACCAAACCAACCTAAATGCTAAGCATCGACCATAATTTTACATGACCACAATTAGGCTTGGACTTCATGTCACGTCGACCAAAATGAACTTCGACCAAAAATTTTGATATCTACCAAATACTCGTAATTTCATCGATGCACGACGAAATATTACCTCGACAACTTTCAAAAGAACTTATTACAAATATTGACGGAGCTGACCAAAACGAAGTGTCCATCAATTCGACCACATAGTTAAGAGACGAGTGTTTGATTTTCTTGAAAGTCTGCCTGATAGAATAATGCCAAATACAAAGAAAATGATGAAGGATTTATCTTTTGTCTGCAAAATTGACATCAATATCCATGATGGTGAGCAGTCCTTGGGTAATCCATCAGCGTTTGGTATTCGAGCGGATAGTTGATGCGATAATTGAAGAATAGTCGACAAGAAAGCCACCATTGAATTCCATGGAGTGTCCATTGATCATTGACCAAATATTGAGAGCCGACCAGGATGATATTCTTGCTTATGTAAACTATGGAATTTGACCAGCATTAGAGTCGACTAAGAGTGCTTTGCTTGAGATAAAAAGACCGACCAGCAAAAGAAGTCGACGATGAAATCCATAGAACTTTATTGAAACTGTCGACCACCGACAAGGAAGACAACTAGTCGGATGTCAACTTGGATACAGTAGTCATGTGTATTTAAGAGTTTTCTAAAGATAGACAATAACGACTGACAGTCTTGGTCAAACAGAGATTCGACTACCATGCAGCCTGATGACGTCGAGATCTATGAGTTGACTATTTGAAGCTTCTTGGCCAATGCCATCATTGGTGAAAGTATGAATATGTCAATCATTATTTTTTCGGCTGGACTATACCATTTCGACCAGATTACTTCATCAACCAAAAAATTCAGCGTCAACCCTGGCCAGACTATGGACACATTTTATGGGCAGACCCTCGACAGTATTTATGGGCATATGGTGCATATTAGTTAAAGGTACATAACGTATTTTTCAATCCATTTCAACAAAGCATTACAGCATAAATTTTGAAGGTAATAAAACTAAAGATTATATATTCAAACAATGCATGGTAGCATAGTGAAGTATATATATTGGGACATTTTATATTTATTGGAAAAAAGACTAACATGGGATGAAAGGTTGTGATGTGCTTGCTTTGAAAAAACTTATGACAACACATTGAAGTAAATAAGATAGAGTAGTACAAGAAAATTATTGATACGAAGATTAAATTTCTTGTCTTCTTTATAGAGTAGTATTTTCTTGTCTTCTATAGGCAAATATTCAATGATGGTAGCAATAGGAATACAATCTCTGAAAAAAATAGACAATTCATTTTGAAAATAGGAGAAGGTAGTAAATTAATAGCTATGCAAAGTAGAGCTTCAAAGGAGCAGGAATGTAACTTTATGGAGCATGTGGCTACAAAGACTTTGAATTAATCAAGTTCTCTTCTTGTATTCTGCGTTGCAAATAGGGACTATCTTTCATTCGAGAATACCTACAAAAGGAAAAAGGTGGAGATATGTGAAGGCCTAACAAAGATTTAACTCTTGATACTGCAGTGAATGTAAGGCCTTGTCGTTCAATGTTGCCAATATCTATTGTTTCATTTTGCAGGGTCATCCCTTGTGCTTTATGGATTGTTAAAACCCATGCCATTCGAACTGGTACTTTCCTCCGTGAACCACTTGTTATACGAGGGACGGGGACATAATTTGGATTGAAAGAATCCCATGGGGGGCCTTTGTACTGGAGAAAGACAATTACAACATAAGATGGCAATGTAGGCGGTTGATAGTTGGAATTGTAGACAATTGCAATAACTTTCCCAGGTGAGCCGTTTACAAGGCCTGCTGAGACACACAAGTTGGTTGTCAACATGACTTGTTGACCAATTTCTAGTAGAACCTTGAATGGAAGTTGTTCATCATCTATTGAGGTTTGCACATGTTGTTTCGTTTCCCCTGCAAAGCAATGTGCAATTGGCATGTTAAGGAGTTTTAGCATTTGTTTGTTGTGCAATGCAACAAAGCTATTAGTTGCGTACAAATGAGTGCACTGGTCAAATGTATGATTCTATTCATGTTAAAGGGACGAGGTTGTCCTTAACATGAGGAGGGTCCAATATTCAAGATTCGATATTGCATTTTGAAGATTGAGCAGGAGTTTACGATAGGAAACTTGAGAAGGGGTGTTGCCTTGTTGTCGAAAGATGGTTGAAAGAGTGACAAAAGTGTCAAAAGTACGCCAGAGAGCATTCCCTAGTGATGCACCAACATACATGGGGATGTCCTTTACAGGGGGTAGATGTCCAAAATCACCAAGGAAGATGATGGAGCAACCACCAAAGGGGGTTGTACGTTGGGAAGGGAAGGCTTGACGAAAGCGATCATCCATACGGGTTAACATTTTTGGGCCAACGAAACTCATTTCGTCAATGATTATGTATCGGATATGGTGGAATTGTTCTTGGAAGCTTGAAAGGGATTGGACTTCAAGAGGGGGGATCTTAGTAATGGGTATGCGAAGGGCATAATGTATTGTTAGAGCATGTATGTTAAAGGAAGCAATACTAGTGGGAGCAAGGAGGAGCAAGGGTGAAGGTTTTTCGCCAGAGGCATGTTGGAGTGTAGATCTAAGGAAAGAAATCAAGAAATACTTTCCTGTTCCTGCAGTTCCTTGAATGACCATTTTGAGTGGGGGAAGGCTTGTAGCATTTGTGGAGTGTGCGATGATAAGGTCAAAGGCCATGCGTTGTGTGGGAGACAAGGAGGAAGGAGAACATGAAGATGAAAAGGTGTCTGGTTGTACCTGGGTGGACAATCGAGTGAGTTCAATGAATGATATGGCTGTTGCATGCATGTGTGAAGGAATATGGTTTTCGGTCCAATTGTGTTCTTTATCAAAGTCACGATGGCCAATCATGTCAAGGTCATCAACATAGAGGTTGTTTCCAGGGTGGAGTTGAGAAAGGAGTTCCCATTCATCCATGGAAGGGGCTAAGGGAAAGTGGTTGGAAGCATAAGTAGAGTCATATAAGGGAGGTGTACTGGGGGATTCTGGAAAACGATCAATATGCCATGCAGTGTATGTGTCTTTAATGCGAAGCTAGTTAGAAGTTATGGCCAATGCTGTGGATCCAATGTCATCGCAGAGGCTAAAGAAAGCTTTGTATAGGAGGAGCTCACTCCAATAAAAGGAAAAAAAGGACTCTGCAGTAAAGGGTGGAATGGTAGTGAAGCGAGGAAAGACACGAACAATTTTGGGAGGGTAGTTTGGTTTCCATTAGGATTGCTTTCTACGAGGTGAGTATGACCAAGAGCGTGAAGCTACAAGAAGGGTAAGTTGTTCGAGTGCAGGGGGTCATTTCATGTATGCATAAATGAAGGTGGGTGTTCGTGGGGTGTCAGGAGAGTCATTGGAAATACGACGGAAAACGCTTTGGATAACATTGAAGGATAGAAAGGAACGGCTACAAAGACAAAGAGGGAGTTTTTGGAGCATGTGGAAAGTCTCTTGTGCACCAATGTATCGCTCTGCAACAATCTCTGACATGAAATGTCTTATTGGTTGAAAGATGGGGGCATCATGTGGAGTTGCATGTGCAAGACAAGAAAGAAGTGCATGGTAGCTTTCTGATTTGGGCTCTGCCTTTGCTGCATATTTTGAAATATATTTGAGGACAACATGTCTAGAGAGAATAGGTTGGCAATCAACATTAGCTCACCAAATTGAGAGCATGGTAGGGTTGTGAATATTTAGGAGGGCATCGTTCCTTGTAGGGTTGTATGTTTTTTGGACATTTGCATCAATGAATAAGGAAGAGGTAGGTTGCAGATCAAAGGGGAAGCCATAATAGCATTGAAGAGATGATCCTTTTTTTTTGGAGGCAAGAAGATTCTGAAAATTTTGTGTGCCTTTGGACGCAATTAACAAGGTTTTCATAGTCATCCAAGTGATCAGTTGCAAGTATGGAATGTGATCCAATGGAGCATGGATCATTTATAGTAGAGGCTTGGAAAGCTGGGGTTTGAAAATGGTTGAATCAAGGATTCCATGCTATAACAAACTTGTCGAAGTACTGTTTTGCATCTTCGATCTTGGTAGCATCTCCCCAGTCTAATGTGTCCATATTAGGTGCATTGTCTAGCCATAAGAAGCCATGTATATGCACAGATCCCTTATGTTTCCATTCATACCTACATTGAAAATAACAATATCAGGAACAAACGTGTGAGGCGCTTCTCTCTTTAAACCTAGATATTAGTGTTTTATAATACATAACATGTGAAGAAAAGGTTAGCAGAATATTTGTTGGGTTTCTTAGTTTAACTTACATCTAGGGATGTTCACAAAATATTAACTTATAAGGTTGTAGTTGTTTGTTCCAGACAATAGTAACAAGTAGGGTAGCTATAACAAATAGTAAGAAGACATGCAAACATGAGTTTGATTTCAGACAATAACCTTGCTTTTTAATATAATGGGACAACTACAGTAGGAAGCAACATAATAAAAAAAGAATTGCCATTCATGCAAGTAAAGTATTTTAGCTGACTAACATATTAACATGGGATATATGGTGCATAAGTGTTTGGAATTGGTTTACAAGCATGTTTTGTAAATATGTTTTGTAATATGGTCTATCTACATCTACTATTCTTATAATAGTGTATGGTTACTATTTGTGAGCATGTTTCTAGACCATATATCCCATAATAAGAGGTTCCTTTTACATTAGGCCGCTAATCATCTTCCCAAGCCTTGGAATCATGGTTAAAACAGTGTGCTACATGACTAAAGGCTGGCTCTGCCACTTAACATAGTGGCAACTCCAATAATTATGAGAACAACATAGCATTGTTCATATATAAGATGATTAAATAAAAGTTTAATTGCACCTAAAAGATTTACCAACATCTCTCATATTTCTCTCACACACTATCGCAGTGCACAGTGTACTGATAGAAACAGACTATAGTTTCCAACAAAAAACACCAAAAAAGGCAGCACAATTCTGGGTAAATTTCCTCTGAGAACCTTGTTTTTAAATATTAAACAGGAACAATGAGAACAAGATAGGATTGTTCATATACCAGATTCCTAAATTAAAGATTTTTTTTTGGAAGGCCCA
This sequence comes from Larix kaempferi, assembly GCA_027924585.1. Lineage (NCBI taxonomy): Eukaryota > Viridiplantae > Streptophyta > Pinopsida > Pinales > Pinaceae > Larix > Larix kaempferi. The sequence continues at coordinate 25,748,520 of BSBM01000910.1, forward strand.
ACTTTTCTAGGAGACAAAAACTGTTGCGGTGCAAATTATCTACCCAAGTTAGTAGGAAACATATATTGGTAAACACAAGGAAATGAATATATACTAGACAAGTAACCTTTCATCTGAAACCAGTAAATAAATCACATACATGATCAAATACTAACTTTAAAGATTGAACATACAAGTAAAACGAGTAAATAAATAATAGTGCATTGACAGAAACAGACTCTAGTTTCCAACAAAAAACACCCAAAAAGACAGCAGAACCTTGTTTGTAAATATTAAACGGAAACAGGGTTTAGAACGGGGTAATTATAACAAGAAATACGAGTTTTGGTTTGAGAAGAGAACCTTGTCTTTGAATAGAAAACAACAACCTTTCGCTCCACAAGAGGGTCGTTGCTCTGTAAAAGAGGAACAAATTGATGGCGATTCGAATGCTGAGAAAAAAAATGAGATGATGTCACAATAACAGTAGCAAACAACAAAAAAATCACAGAGGCTTTACCCATCGAATTTTATAAACGATTAAGAGTAAAGGCGGTGCATCGGTGTTTGAGCACATTCAACCATTGTTGCATTGAAATATGTTCTCCTATCTCCACAAGATACAATGTCCAGGAGGTCCAATCCGTCAAATCCAGATATACGTCGATAGGCACAGATCGGTACTACTGAACCAAAGTTCATAACTTCTTGATGGATTAAACCCAAAGAAATCAATGTTCATGTGGGTAACCTTATGGAAGGTTGTTCAATGTCCAATCCATCATTGAATGCTCAAGTTTCTAATAAAAAATGTAGATCTCGTAAGCTTTTTCCATGCAGAGCTGCATTGCCTGCTTACACTGCATAAACCCAAATGCTGGCGAGTTTGGTTGTATTTGTGCGCCAACAAGTATTAGTAGCGACCGTTTCACTGTGACTCTAACACTTGCAACGAAACGGTCGGCGACATGTGCCAATTTATACCGAGGGCGATATATCTACCGAAATGAGTCAGCAGAAATAACGCGGTCAGCGAGAAAAGGCCGAGCCAACTCGAAGTTTTCCGCCGAAAGAGTCGGCGAACTTTTCCCATTTGTGTCAACGCCAACCAAAGTGGTCGGCGTGAACTGACCAAAACCTGCAACATGGTCAGCGGTCATCGGTCTGCATGAAAGGGCCAAAGAAACTCAAATAAACAAAAAAAACTGGCTGATTCCCAAAGACAAAGTCACGGTCACTGTGTAAAGATGAACGACATATCAAATAGTTGATATGAATTTTTTTTTTTCGATAATATTTGCAAGATATGGTCGAAAGTGAAAATGGTCGGGTCCCTTTAGTTTTAAAAAAAATATGGTCGATAGTCGAATTGGTTGAGCCTTTAAAAATTGATCGGCTCTTATCTATGGGGTCGAATTGATGGACACTCCGTTTTGGTCGACGTGAAGTCTCCAAATCGCTGCGAGACGGTCAGGGGTCTGCGTGAAAGGGGCAAAGTAATTCAAATAATTTCGACGACACGGTCGGCGTGGCCAATTTCAACCCTTGACGCAGACCGCCATAAGCTGTGTAAAGTCATGCAATAACTAGGAAGGCAATGTCTCTCTCCCAGCGCTTGGAACATGCTGGGAGAGTTGTCTTGCAATAACTAGGAAGGAAAGGTGCTTTGGTTGCGCCAAAACGTCGATAAGGATGGCTAAAGGTAAAATATGAGTTCTCCTGCAGAGAAAGCCGTAGTAGTCAGAAATCGGTGGGGCCAAAGTGCAAAAACACATGGCAGGATTCCATTCGCTCCATGAGCGAGGAATCTAGCCGACGTGGAAGGTTACGCTTCTCGTTGGTGAACGCCTACGGCGTAATAAGAAAAAATATTTACATTTAAAAAATTAAATCATTATTCGTAATTGATAAATCCAAAATTAAGACTAATTTATGTTGATGTGTTTTAATATATTGATATCTTTTTATTTTTTAGCTTAAATTTTTAATTTATTTTATTGAGTTTTGTTTTCAATTCAATTTATTAATGTTAAAATGTTTATATATAACTATAAAGACACATTAATAAATTCAAAATTAAGATGAAGTTATGTTAAATGGTTTTATTATATTGATTTTTTTTAGGTTTTTACTTTTTTTTATTGATTTTTTCAATACAATTTATTAATGTTAAAATGCTAATATATAACCATAAATTTACACCAAACGCACATCTAAATTATGTAAGTAAGTATATGTATAGTCTAAAAATTCTACGATTTGAGTCAGAATATATGTATTTTTTGGGTATGATTTTGAAAAAATCCCGGTATAATTTTTTTAACTCCAGTTAGTTAAATTTTAGAATTTTGGGTGCCCAACGGATTTGTGAAGATGCTGGATCCATTTCTACCATAAAAAATCTGGATAAAACACAACTAAATTTCAATTTTGCAAAATAAAAAAACTCTGAGTTTTGGCTAAAAATAATATCCTATCCAAAATTTTTAGACAACTTAATTAAATAGATGTCATTCTTCATCATAATTTTATTAAAAAAAAAAATTGTAATTTCCTCTTAAAACAAAATAACATTCTAAAGAGAATGTTAGAAGAGGCCAAATATCGTTAAATGATCAAATCTAAATAACATTCTTAAGATAATGTTAAGAGAAGCCAAATAATGTTAGGAGAAAAATCTAAATAACATTCTTAAGATAATGTTGGGAGAGGCCAAATATCGTTGGATGATCAAATCTAAACAATATAAGCCGAACATGTGCGTATGCTTTAGATTAATGTTTTATACCTTACAAACAAAGAATGGAAGTGTCGTGGACTCACTCGACGTCAAAGTGCCAGCCTATGATCCCAACATGTGCGTATGCTTTACTTTAATGTTCTCTACCATTCAAACAATGAATGGAAATGTCGTGGACGCACCGACGTCAAAGTGCCAGACAAAAGATACCTCCATCATCACGACGAACTATGGAGATAAAACGCTACGCTTGGGAATATGTTGACAAGATTTTATATAAACAACTAATTTGCAGTAGGGCGGGCGAAATGATTCTCAGGAATACCAGCTACGATGGCTTTGTCATATCTACCAACTCCAATTATTGTACTTTCCTTGCACTCTTCTTGCCACCGTTAAAGAAATCAGGACGCAAGTACCTGCACATGTATTCAGGGTATAAATAGAGTTGCTGTCCAGGGTATTGTCATAGCAATAATATTACACTTCAACTTTGCAAAGCATTCCTCGCTTAGGAAATTATATCATGAAGACAATTAAAGTTAGAAATCTGTTTGCTGCAGTTGTGATTTTCTGGGTATTTGCGTCTGTATTTGCAGATACAGGGGCTGGAGGACTCGCACTGAACTTTTATGACAAGACGTGCCCCGAAGTTTATATGGCAGTAGAAAATGTAGTTAGAGACTACATATCCAAAGCCCCAAGTCTGGCCGCGCCTCTTCTCAGAATGCACTTTCATGATTGCTTTGTCAGAGTGAGTATCTTTAAGTTTACACCCCTGGGCCTTGTTGTTTATATTTATGTACTTACTATGCAGCATTGAAGGAGCGTAGCATTTACAAGATCTATAAATTGATATATTGTTTAACTGGGTGAAGGGTTGCGATGGATCGGTGCTCCTGAATTCAACACAATCAACCAAAGCAGAAAAGGACGCCATTCCGAATCTGACCCTCAGAGGATTCCAAGTCATTGATGCAGCCAAAGCTGCAGTGGAGAAGGTGTGCCCGGGAGTTGTGTCATGCGCAGATATTCTTGCACTCGTCGCACGAGATGGTGTCCATATGGTAACATTCCTCTTCCTCTTCACTCATAATGCTTGTCATCATGTTCTTTACTCATAATGATTCGTCATGTTTTTCGGTCATTTCTGTGCTTTATAGGCACCATCACTTAACTTGTGCTATGTGAATATTCACATATTGATAGATCATAAGTTAAGTGATGTGAACAATTATTTATTTTTTATGCTTAGTTGTAATCAACTATTGTCTATGCTTTAGCTACTTATCATCTTTTTTAATTATAGTTAAACAGGCTGCATCCAAGCTGTATCTATGCATGAGCTAGAAGTTATCCATACATCATCTATCCATTATTTTTTATATTTCTTTTTTTATAATTATTTATTTTAAATTTTTAAATGACATCAAATTAATAAGAATCACAGTTCCTTCAATATAAGAATGTGGATTACAGTATGCTTATCACTGTTCCATTTTCCTTCAATATAACAAAAGCATAAATAAAAACATAGATAACAATCGACCCTAAATTCTAAAATATTAACTACCAGTGTAAACTACCACTGTCCTGCAAACAGTTAGGTGGACCATTCTGGAATGTTCCAACTGGACGCAGAGATGGAGTGGTGTCTATAGAGAACGAAGCTCTCACTAAACTTCCTGCGCCCACAGCAAATTTCTCTCAACTCACATCGATATTTGGCAGCAATGGTCTTGATGTTAAGGACCTGGTTGTGTTATCAGGTACGTAATTCACTATTTTCCATTCTCTTTTAATCTGTTATGCGGGGATTCATTTATATATCGATGACATCGTAATCTCATGAGTTACATGATAATACTGGGTGCAGGCGCCCACACTATAGGGGTTTCGCATTGCACCGCGTTTAGCAGTAGACTTTACAATTTTACTGGGAAAGGAGACATGGATCCATCTTTGGACAAAAATTATGCAGCTCAACTGAAGATAAAATGCAAACCTGGGGACAATATGACAATAGTAGAGATGGATCCCGGTAGCTCTAGAATATTTGACACGGACTATTACGTGAATGTAAAGAAGCGCAGAGGGCTCTTTCAATCTGATGCTGCGCTTCTGACCAACAACGAAGCAGAAGTATATGTCAATACAGAATTGCAGGTCTTCTCATTTTTCTCAGATTTTGCAACGTCAATGGAGAAGATGGGAAGAATCAGTGTGCTCACGGGCAGTGCAGGGCAAATCCGAGAACGCTGCTCTTTTACAAATTAAGCGGGGAATATGATGGCGTTTTGCTTTAAGAATCATTACCCCGTTACCAAGCGTCTGCATCCATTCTTCTCTTCTTGGAATAACATTGCGAATGTTTCAGGAGGTTCTGAAATTTGATTTCTGTTTGTTCGAAGCATCCAATTTGTATGGTCTAATTATTCGATCGAATAAAAAATAAATAAACCATTTGACGCCAGCAGAATTTCATTGGTTAGATTAAAATAACATTGACTAGAATCTAAAAATTTGAAATTAACCAGCATTAAAGGATTAAAATCTAGAATTTTTCACATACTCTACATTGTAGATCGTTATCGAATCTTTTTTAATCTCGATATAAAATTAAATTTTCAAAAACCAAAAAAAAAAATCCTTTGTAAATAAATATTAATAATTTTGATTCGATGGAAAAAAAAATATTAATAATTTTGATCATAATTATTTAAATAAATAAATAATTATTAATAATTTTGATTATAATTATTAGTTCCCGACGGGGGATTATTATTTTTCGCGAAGGCATATTACTTCGGAGGCTGGCGTCCAATATTTTTCCTTTTTACAAAGTTTTTTAGATTAAATTTTTTGTTGGATTAAAAGGAATTTTTTAAATGTTATTTTTTCAAGTCTGATTGCCGTAGCTGACGTCTGCCTCGGGTCTTGTTCCCCAGACCCCGGTGACGTGCTATCGTCGACAATGTTTAATGCGATGTACTGATTTCTGATCGGTGTGCAACAGTTCTACGACTCGCCAGTTCTCCATCTCTGTAGTACGGTTTTCATTATTATTGACATGTCACATAACCCACAGCGATGGACACGGTTTAGTTTGCAATAGGGATCAAATTTGAAGGGTGGGGTTCTATTTCACTTTGAAGGGCTATGAGATATTGAACTCTTCAATGCTGCCATGTAAAAATAAGTTATTCTTTTCATTTGAAAATGTAATAGTACATTAAAATTTCAATGTTTACTGACGTAGTAAAGTTGAGAGGCTTTATTTTGCAGTGGATATAGCAGCACTGAACATTATATATGTCATATAACACAACCATATTTCGCCCCACTACTAAAGGGTGGGGATATTTAAGACGTTTTTTAAAGACAAAACTAGTATTGTGTCTTAAAATTCTATTTTACATGTTTTAAGAATGCTTAAGACAATTTTTTAAGACGGAATTAGCATTTTGTTTCAAATATCTATTTTATATTGTTTTTATTTTTTTAGTTACTATTTTCTTACTTGGAAAATATCTAATTTTATATTGTTTTTATATTTTAGTTACTATTTTCTTACTTGGAAAATGATTTTATGATGATTTTATGATTTTACGAGGGAGGGAACAAAAATTGGTTTTGCATGAAGCTTTGGCAAAGCATCTTAGGTTGTTCTCTGCCTTATTTTCATCGTGTGCTTTCTGATGTTAGAGGTTATTGCTTTCAAACAACTGTGAGATGAAATCGAGGTAAATTTCTATACATTTTGTTTCAGGTTTTGCATTTAAATGAATAGTAAAAACGTTCTGATCAGAAGCGATTTTAGATACATAAGACAGGGGGTTGTGGGGTTTGGTACATATATGGTTCATTCAGTGTTCTATATTTTGGGGGTAATTTTGAAAACTATAATTCTTCTCAAGCGAGCTTTTTCTGCGCAGGATTTTAATTTTCAGCTTTATGTATTGCCAACTTCAAAGATCTTTAAATTTACCCAGAGCAGAAACCTTATTCGCACAAAGAATCGATCGCACAACCTCAGAAATCTCTTTTGCTTGGAAATTTTCAGGTAAGACTCGTGACTTCATGCATCTAGAAAATCTTTAAAATATTGTATGAATTCAATGCTTTCGGTTGCTGGTGCAGAGCACACGATTCTTACTCGAAATATTTAAATAAGTTTTCCTTTATGCGGTTCCGAACATGAATTTTCTCCTTTAAATAAGTTTTCTGAACATGAATTTTCTCCTCCAAACGATGGATCTCATCTTTCTCTGCAATAGCATTGATATCTGTCTACAGTCCCGAAGTTTGATACATAATTCTGGTTTTTTAAAGCACCATGGCCAACATTATCTGGCCTGTCAAACCATCCAAATCCTATCACACATTGGCATCGTAGCTTTATTTTTACAGTTGTTGAAAGCTTCTCATGGATACTAGTGTGCGCTTGGTTGTATCTCTTGAATGGTTCATTTCAGGTGCAAAAGGATAGCTTACGCTTTATGTAATAAATGGTGATGTAAAGGAACACTCTCTCCAAGCTTTGATCTTGACGCTTATTGTGACTGTGGTCTCACAATTTAGGGCTTGTTTGGACAATCGCTTCTCTTCTCCTTTGTGTGATAAAGAAATAGTGGTTTTAACTTTTAATCAGATACCTTGAAATATCAATGTGAGTTGAAGACTGAGAATGGGACTTCTTAGCCTCGGTGGCAGCCATTCTAAAGAGTTGAGAGAGAAAACTTATTTTAATATTTCCATCTAGTTGAATATCCATGGAATTGTCCCCTTCCTGGGGCATGGAATATTTTGTAAATCCCGATGCCGAGAAGAGTCAACTACCCATATTGGGATGATCATCCTCGTAGAAACCATTGATGAGGTTCTGCCTGACACAAATCCTTATCTAGTTAATTAATATACAAACAATCTATGGAATCCTGATCCAGTTAATTAATAAACAAAGAATCTATGGAGGGCGATGCCCTCACCACTTGTTAGATCCAATTAATTAAACCATTAAATATATCTGTAGTGCAGCAGAGGGGGCCACACCCTCTCAACAAGCTATGCACATAAGAAAATTAATATATATTGAGTCCAATAGAGAAGGCAATTCCCTCTCACCAATCTTTGACCATAAATAAATAGATATCAAACAAAGAGATAAGGGAAACACCCTCCAGGCATTCTCCGCACACAAATAAATATATGCCTAGCAAGGAGAGAAGAGAAATTCCCTCCAGGCATTCTCTACACACAAATAAATATATCCCAAGCAAGGAGAGAAGGGAAACGCCCTCCAGGCATTCTCTGCACACAAATATTAATATAAACCAAGCTAAGAGATGCCCTCTCACGCCTAAAAACTCACATGTTAGAGGAATTTTGCAGTATGCACTGGTTGAAGTTGAGGATTTTTATGATGGCTATGACAATAGCCAACGTAAAAATGATTTTCCATGCCCGGGATGTGGATAATTCCACTGGGAACATTAAGGAGGAAGCTTGGATCTTGGAACAAGAACTCAAACATGCACCTTCCTTAAAAAGAAGGCTAGAAGGAACCTGCCTAAAGACCCAGGTGCAGCTCCAGTAGCGGAGTCTCTACTAGTGGATTTATGCCCAGATTGTTTTCCTTTCAGCTCACCACACCATATCGGCTATAGGAAATATACCCAACTCTCTTAGCCTATGCCCCCGCTATGTTTTTCAATCAAGCTCAGAATCAATCATTCATTGAGAAAGTTGTTTGTGTTTACTGAGCTCTAGCGAATAAGCTAGAATTTTTATTCTATGATTAGCAGGTGGGCTTTCTTCCCTTAAGAGATACCGGGGAGCATGGAGTGATACCACATAGCCACAATTGTGTTTTGGGAGTTCCCACCAATAAGAAAGGTGCCTAAAGAACTATAGTGGAAACTGGAAAGTAGGCATAAAAAATTTGCAGAAATGAGTTTTATCATGATCTATAGGAGAATTCAATAATTCTAACCAATGACTCCATGAAACTTAATTGACATCATGTATTGCTCCTTTCAATAGCCAAACTTCCGATTAGTTCAAACATTTATTAAGGAAAAAAACTCAACTCAACTTATTAACTTAATGGATGTATTAAGATGGAGTATTTTCTTGAACTGGTTTTAGGTTTTTTAATAATGAATATAAATGATTATCATAAAGCAAAAGTTAGAAGTAGCCTCCCAAAGAACGGCTGATCTTACTTAAAAACACCAAAAAAAAGAAACAGCCAAGCAAAACTTAATTTTGCTTGAGAATTATTCCATTTGTTTATTCTTTTTCTAAATATAAGAAAGCATGCTTGCTGTAATGAACCCAAATTTTGAGCCCTATGAATTTGGTAAAATTAAAATCCAATTTACAGTTTATTGATCATCGAAAACTGAAAGTTAATATATTCATCTATCTCAGTGGGATAGGGGAATGGAAAATTTTGAGGTGCCAACCAATATAGCTCCTCGCTTCTTTGAACAAAACAACCTGCACATACCACAATCTACATGTGTTTTGAAGTATTTGTCACTGAAGTCAAATACAGATCGTAAGAAAAAAAATTTAATCTGTTCGGAGAAAATTAAATCTCTATGCATTCTGTTTCAGGTTTCGGATCAGAAGTGATTTTAGATACATAAGACGAGGTTGGTGGGGTTTGGTACATATATGGTTCATCCAGAACTCTATATTTTGGGGGTAATTTTGAAAGCTAGAATTCTTCTCAAGCTTGATGTCCGTTAATGAAAAGCTAGAATTCTTATTAAACTTTGTGCAGGATTTTAATTTTCAGCGAGCTTTATCTATGGCCAGCTTCAAAGATCCTTAAGTTTACCATAGAGCAGAAACCTTATTCGCACAAAGAATCGATCGGCACGACCTTCAAAAAGCTCTTTTGCTTGTTAAGTTTTAGGTAAGACTTGTGACTTCATGCATCTAGAAAATCTTTAAAATATTGTACCAATTCAATGCTTTCGGCGACGGGTGCAGAGCACACGAATTTAATTTTGTTACTGGAAATATTTAAATAAGTTTTCCTTTAATATGTTTTGGAGAAAAATAATGTTCATAAAATAAGTTTTCCTTTAATATGTTTTGGAGAAAAATAATGTTCATAACCGCAGAAAGTAGTACTAAGAAATTTTGAATTGCAATTTATAAAAATGCCCGAGGAAGTCGCATTTGAATTGCAATTTATAAAAATGCCCAAGGAAGCCATGCGAATAGAAATAGGTAGTCCAATGCTGTTTTTTTTCCTATGCTATCATTTCAGCGTTAATCTTCTTTGGGCTCTAGGAATCACTTATACAGGTTTATTACCATATGCATAAAAAGGACAATTAGAAACCAATCATGGAATTATAGTAGAACATTAATCTAATATATGATTCTTAATTAAATAATTTTCGGTACGATACTCGCAACTTCTAAATTTCATTGCAATTAATTTATAGCATGAACTCAATATTTTAGATTACCAGAATCAGTGCATTCCCATATCCACAACAACTCAATAGATTGGAAATAGATTGTAAATATCTATTAGGTTTCCACAAGTGTCACTTTTTAAAAACACAGAAAGTATATTGCGTTTTAAAAAGGTGGGATGGGCCACTTGAGATGTGGCTATCGGTGTCGAGAATAGTGGATGTATAATTAGGCTCTTAAGTAGCCAGATTTCTCTAGGTAAAAGCATGCCGTAAAGCTAATCACATGATTTCTTTTTTAAAACGAATGTGAGACTAAATGACCAACAATCATGAGGTATCCATCTATATTTTTAGACCATTGTTCTAAGTTAGAGGCAAAGCGAGTGGGAGAAGTCCAAGCATGGCGATTGAGACCCTGTTGATCACCATCCTTTGAACAGTTTCGGCAATTAGGAGATCTACCCATCATATATGGCATGATCAATCCAAGAAACCCTTAAGCAGCGACTTAGATATATAAGAGCTTTGAGTGACAATGTCTTAATGGATCTCCCTTTGCAGACCAATAGTTCTTTGACAGGATAAGAATATACAGAGACACAGGCTGTTGTAGACCCCTGAGAGAATTTTTTTATAATTTTTTTCTTGTCTTGGTACGTTAGTCTACCCCACCACATTTGTCCTACTATAACCGTGCATCCGCGCAATGAGTGAAATACAGTAAGTATTTCATGCTTCTTGCACTCATTGCTTTAAAAAAACTCTAAAAAATACAAATATTCTTCTTGTATATTAAGTTGCAGGGTACTAGCTCAATGGTAGAGCATTTGCATTATAAATTATAATGCAGAAGATTGGTGGTTCGATTCCACCATGCCCTATCATAAATATTTTCATTCTATCACTACTACTACATAGAGGAGTTATTAAGACAATATTTGTGTAAATTGTCTCAACTTAAGAAAATATTTGTGTAACTTGTCTCAACTTAAGACAAAAAAAGAATTGTGTATTGTCTTAAATATTGTCTTTAAGCGAGTGTCTTAAACTATTGTCTTAAATTTAAGACAATAGTTTAAGACAATAATTTAAGACAATAGTTTAAGACACTCGCTTAAAGACAATATTTAAGACAATACACAATTTTTTTTTTTCCTTAAGTTGAGACAATTTACACAATTATTGTCTCAAATATTGTCTTAATACCCCCTCTGTGTAGTAGTTCCCCGATCTAGCGGCTCAGTCTCTAGGCCACTATGCCACCTTTGCCATCTTAGCAATTTCCCAAATTGAGCAAAGAGAACTATCCAACTCCAAGCAACTTTTGTTCTCAATAGCTAATTATGGACCCTATATGCTTCTTCTTTATAGTCCCCCCCCCCTAGATCTCGTTATACATACTAAATCTGTGGTATGATGGAGTAGAGGATGGGTTCTGAAGCATAAGTAAAACGTAGGTAGACCAAGTAGAGAGGAGATGCATAGATGGTTGAAGTTCATTTTTTTTTCCAGACCAACCGATAAGGGCAACAAAATCAAAAGGTAAAGTAGCACTGTCATTCTAAAAATCAAGATTACAAAAACATTTTTGTCCCAGTTCATACAGTCGAATGCGGATTGTAAGTGTAGTAGCATCGATGGTCTTCATATTAATAAATACCAAGAATCTTAAACCGTGTACTAGAGGAAGGTATCGATTCGATGACTGAGCAATTGGGGAAAATAGCTCATGTAATAAAGTTTTATATACAAAGTATGGATTCTTGATTTGACTCATTAACTAGATGCATGGAGGTTGGCAGAGTGGGAACTTCCCCAAATCCCCGGGCTTTTTGGTAAAGTTGGAGGGTGCATTGCGCACACCTGTTTCCCATAGGTATGCAATTGTGTCCAATGGCAGCTGAACGGGGAAGCACTCGGTTTAAGAGTGAAAACAATGGTCTTCCTTGTCCCCTCCATTTCATGAAAGTTAAAGGGTAGCTAGCTTCTCAATAGCTTTGATCAGGCGACAATGGAAAATAGGGAAAGGCAAGGAGCACATGGAATCATATATATGCGTATACATAGGACATATGAAGAACTAAGCAATTGTTGTTGTTGCTACAATTGGGAATTGATAAATGTCGTTCTAAACAGCCTTTGACTGAGATTTGTGACAAACCCACTCTCGGGTGCTTCAAATTTGAAGCCTTCAAGGCCCATTTGAAGTAACAAAATTTCATTCAAATAATAATATTGTGTTTGAACTTTGAAGTTACAGAATTTTAATCAAATACTTATTTTTTTAAATAATTGATTGGATCATGAATGGATAAAATGATGTACATACCTGTAAATTCATAGGATGTCAGCAATCTAGTCAGCCTTGAAGTTGAGCTCCTCAAAGAAAAAAATTTCTTTAAATATGTTTATGGTAGGTTGGCATTGCTAGCTTCGCTCTGCAAACTCTTCTGGAGGACTGGAGGAGATAGGGTAGGTGGAACTTGGAAGTAGCTCAACCACAATGGAGTAGGGGTATAAGAAAAATCTTGTTTGTATTCCTATAATATTATATATTGATGGTCGGAGCCATGGAAGCATGGAATTCGAGCATTGACTTGATACAACAAAGAAAACACAAGGTGGGACTCGAGAGCTACAGGATTGACTTGATACAACAAAGAAAACACAGGGTGTGAGGTTGGGAGCCGTAGACGGTAGGATTAACTTGATACAACAAAGAAAACATAGGGCTATAGGTAGGGGCCACAGGTGGGAGCAACAACCTGCAACATTACAATATGTTTTTGGATTGTGAATTTTGTCTGAAATGCCAAATTCGGGGCACATTAACATAATATATTATACATTGAATACTCAATTAACTCACAGAGTCAGCACTCACGAATTGGTATGTGATAACTGGTAACTTGGTAAGCCCGCTCCCAACAACACATATGAGCCACCAACTAGGTTTAATAAATTTGTTTATGTCATTAAATGTGTTAAACACGTAAGTGCTCGCTACAAACACGAGAACTTGGAAGTGTTCAAGCCATGGCCTGCTCAGTGTAAGCCCATCCACGTAAGTTGGTCAATGATATTATTAGAGGCCCAATGGTCCATGATCCATGGATGATCGAACACATGGATATTGGAGAGTAACCGAGTCCCACTCCCAAGTCACCTAGCTAGTAGCCGCATTCCCAATTTCCCACTGAAAACTGTTGATGGGTGAAATTTGAAGCTACCCTTCTATTGCAATTTTAAACAGTAATGGTTAATTTAATTATTGAAGGGCTTACCATGAAATTCAATTTTTTTTGCATGGTAAAATTTGAAGTGGCCTTCTATGACGTGTAAAATGGCCTCTGAAGGGCCCTGAAGGCTTCAAATTTGAAGCCTGGTTTGCATCCATATGTTTCAAACACCACAATCCTAGCACGATGTACGATGAATGCGGCGAAGCTATGAGCCTCGCTTTCAAACAGCCATTGGCATTCACTTCTCCCTCTCTACAAATCTCTCCTAATGCGTGAGGATGAAATCCTTGGATCCACGAACCAATACTTATCTTATCTCTCTTCCCTACTACAAACATCAGTGCCTTCTTCGTTGCGTTCATGCCATGTTGCTTTGTGTGCTCTATCCACCCACTGGTATTGCTCTGTCTTTTCGGGCTGTTTAAGAAGAATACTCCGGTTCTCGTGGGGGAGAAAGAGCCCGAGGCTGTAATAAAAACTCGTGCAAAGAATACAAAAAGGTGAAACCCCAGCGCAGTTTCAGATACTTCCTATTGAAATAGAGATATCCGCTTTCTGTTCCGGAAACAAAGATAAAGACCACATTGCTATGAAGTTCAGGGAATTGGACCAAATGGTGGAAGGGCGTTTGAATCTTACATTAACATTTATTTGGTTGTTTTTCTCGTCTACAAGTCTTCTGAAAAATCTAAGAATTGGTTCTAATAATTTCTTCCAGGCTTTCTATTCATGGCAAATGCTGGTCCAGATACCAATGGTTCTCAGTTTTTTATTACCATAGTAACAACCGACTGGTGAGTTTAGTTGAATGTAAACTTGATTTTGCTTCTAATTGGTCTGTTCCAATGGACATGGACTCTTGGATATGGACATCTCTGAAGGATCTAAATCTGTTCTAATGGACATGGACTCTTGTTTATGGAAATATCTGAAGGAGGACATGGACTTCCACCTTCCCGAATTCAACTGGTTGTTTGTTTTGCTTCTTCTTGTGTTGTTAGAGATACACAACAAAACAACAAAGTAAGATTTCAGCATTGTATGCTTTTGCCATTTTTGCTTTGGAAATTGAAACAAATAAATATGCATACTGAGAAGTATTGAGCTAAATTGCTTACTATTTTGTGTAATGATTTTCAGTAACAACTATAAGACTACAATCCTTAGCTTACCTGTGTAGTAGTAGAAGTTTACTTCAACCTTTGCAATTTGTACATCTACATCTACATCTAGTGGAGCAACTAGCGCACATCAACAGCTGAAGGTACGAGTGCTTCTTCCATCTCGGAGCACTCAGTGACTAGTGCCAACCTTTGGATTTTCCACCTCCTCCATGGCAGACAATGGGACCAGACTTCATGCAGGGAAGGCCATAGTCCTTCCGGCACAAAAAATCTATAGGGATGGTAAAGTAACCTTGGTTATCTATCCAAAATTTAAGACCTATTTCAAATCGTTTTTCAAAATTTTGGAAGATTGCGGAGAATAGAAGGCCGTACATGGGCGCCAACAAGTCTGAAGCAGTGGAGACTCTTAATCACATTCAAGAGCTCGAAATTACAAATACAACTTTAGAATCTACCCTATTAAACCCAGTTCGCCACCTTGAAGGAGAGATCCACTAGGCATGTAGGAGATTGTAAAGATTGATTATGGCTGCGAGATCACCTAACATGAACAGGCCGGAGCTGAGATCGTTTATTTGTTCCATCAATTACCATGGAGTTGAAGGATTGAGGACTGTAAGACCATGACTACATTCACAACAATATGTGATATTGTTCACAATTTATTTTTCATCTAGGAAGAACATCGTCAATCAATTCAATAAGACGTGTTCCCATGTTCAAAAACCGATCAAAACTCAATCAAAACTCATGAATTTTCTCATTATGCAGCCTGTAGAAAATACACGTCCCAGGAATTTCTAAGCATGTGTTTTGAATGCACAGATTTGAAGGAGGAGGCTGAATTAAATCATAACCCCGAATACAACTCAAGGGCGAGAGGATATATCATGGTTGCATTCTTGTCAATCTTGCACAGCATCTTGACTGTCTGAGTCGTAGGAACATCTACTCCTCCAAATGACAGTTGAGTCGTCCATGGTGTTAATGTAGTCATCCAACACCCTAGCTATGAAATTGTATAGCTGAGTGATACATAATGTAATCAACTGGTTTTTTATACTTGGAACGTTTTCGGGATCAATAGGTTTTATCACCCTTGTTCTTTCTGCTTCAAAGGACATGACATCTCTGTCGAGCTTCATAACAATGAAGCACCCAAGGTCTGCATTGTCATGAAGCACCCAAGGTTTGCATGTTGTCGTCTTACTTGGCGTGGACACTCACGACCACTTGTCTTTGTGATGGACAAGTGCTGCCCTAACCTCATGTAAAAAGCCAAAAAAATACTCCATATCACATAAGAAGCAAAGAGTCTGTTGACAGCAAAGCTATTTCCAAAGATCGATGAACAAAAAATATCTTATGAAAATTGTATTCTGAAAATTGCTAATAACATCTATTATCATAAATAATAAATATTTTTTTAACTATAAATTATAGTGATGTTGCTATTTGTTTTTTTGAAAATATTTATTATCATAAATAATAAAGTTTTTTTTAACTATATAGTGACATTGCTATTTCTTTTTTGAAATATAAACATGAAGCTTTGAACAAAAGACTATAAATGATCCTTTAAAGTTAAAATGATTTGTTTTTTTTACTTGCAAATATTAATGCTCAATCTTTGTTATTCTGCTCAGTTCAGTTCATGTTAGTGATATTGCTATTTCTTTTTGAATTATAAACATGAAGCTTTGAACAAAAGACTATAAATGATCCTTTAAAGTAAAATGATTTGTTTTTTCATTTGCAAATATTGCTACTCAGTCTTTTTATTCTATTCAGTTTAGTTCATGTTATTATATCAGTTTTTGTTATTCACATAGAAGTTGCATTTCAATACATTTATTTTTTCAAAATTTGATTTTTAGCATTGTGTTTTTTTTCCAATTATGTTTATAAATTGTAATCAAAGAGCCACATCTCTGGTAATTGGTATAGTTTTTTTTCTTGGAAGACCTTTCGCAACTATCACATTAAACATAAAGCATTGGCAATGTCAGGGACTTTGCCACCTCATGGCTCTTGTTTAATGGTGTAATTCAATTAGTTGGAGCTTATGTAACCAAGCCTTGATTAAGGAGTTGCCCAACCACATTTAAAAAAATTATTTAAACTAATAAAATAATTTATTAAAAACAATAATTTCTTCAATTGGCTGTCTGGTTTTGATGATGTTGAATTCATTTTTACTATCAAAATAACTATTAAAATACAATTAAATTCAGATTTTACAAAATAAAAAAACTATATTTCGATGAAAAACCCCATCCAAACCAAAAAATTTAGACAACTCCATAAACATTCATATGATATAATAATTTAAAGATTACATTTACCAACTCAAAAGTTATTGAAAATACTCGATTCTTTAGAATCTAGAGTTTACATCTTATTGGTTTAGTTATAAGATTTGTATTTTGTATAATGAATTATTAAGTTATAAAATTTTATTTTTCACTAAAGTTTTGTTTTATTTTTTAATGCTAATTTTTAATGATAAATCAATAATTAATAATTGATGGAATGAAAAAAAAAATTAATTAATTATTTTTTAATGTATTTTAATTAATCAATATATATTATTTTAATTTTATAATGATATGATGATAGTGGTGGTTAACATTTTATGATAGTTAAAATTGTACTTATATGTTCAAAAAGGTTAGAAAGAAGTGTCCAGGTTTGTATTGTACTGCAGATTATGAAACTAAAGCTCATGAGAGTTCTTCTTTGAACTAGTTAAAACATAGAGATACTTTTAATCTTCCATATTAGAGTTAATGATCTCCTTGTAGTATCTTAATTTTTTTTAAACCTCTAATTCTTTCTTGCCCCACATTTCCTCTTTAAATTTAGATGTGATAATAATTTTAATGTTATTAATATTTTGCAAAGTTGCATTTTCATCAATCCCCTAGTGGTTTAACTAAGTTATGGCGTCTTTATACCAGCCTCTCTTGAGTCGAAGGTGGTCTTAATTGGAGTTTAAAGCAATTTTAGTAAGTCTTTGGTCCCCCATGTTATTTATCTTATACTTGTCCATCATGTACATAGCCATTGTGATGTTCTTGATGGGGGGAAGGCCCACTTCTATTAGTAGAATAGGATATGGCATATTGCCTTTACTTTTGAGATTATACATTATAAAACGCTTCTGGATTTGCTCAATCTTTCTCCAGGATTCTCTAGAGATGTTGCAACCCCAAAATTCATAACCATACAAGATAACAAGAATGAAGAGAGTTTCAAATATAAGAACTTATTTTTATCCCACATCACAAGGTTTGTTTATTTACAATTGTTTTCAAGACCAAAATAAACTTTCCACCCTCCATTAATCATTTTTTCAATGCTATGGTTTCAATTGAGCTTCTAATAAATATCAATTTCGAGATATTTGTAACAAGACACTTCATCCAAGTCATTGTTGTCATATACAAAATTAGCTTAAGTGACCTTCTTAGACTTGTTAATCATAACTTTTGTTTTGAGAGTGTTAACAATCATACTCATATAAGAGCAGAAATACTTGAGAATTCTTAATAGTAAATATCAAGATCAAAGGGACACCTTTCCTTAAGAACAATATCATTAGCATAGAGAAGGAGAATGATGACTATTCCTGCTAAGTTCGTGCCAGCACAACCTGCTTAAATTCTAAAAAACCTTCTAAATTATCGACATATATGCTGAAAAGGGTAAGGGAGGGGGGGAACCTTTCTTAACTCCAATATTACAATTAAAATATTTCGATGAACCCTCGCTGCTCTTAAATTTTGGAATGACAATGCCATACAACCTTATCATTGCATCTCTCGACTTGAAAGGAACCTTTAGCTCTTTTAATATATTCCACAAGTTATTTCTTGGCACCGTATGAAAATATTTCCTAAATTCCATAAAGCAATAGAAGAGATTGGATTTACTATTACGATATTCCTATGCCATGGTTCTTCTTGGTAACCTTCAATGTCCTTATCTTTTCCACTTGTTAGGCACTTAACCCCAAAATCAGTGTCTTCTAACAAGAAATCTTCTTCCACTATAAGAAGGGATTTAATGTTATGTATGACATCTGGAGATTTGTAAAGCTTTTTAAGATATGAATTCCAATCCTTCAGAGCAATCCTATTATTATCGTTAGTTTTACTAGTTAAAATTTGCCTCAAGAGTTTCTTAGGAGCTACCTTAGAGAGGTGTAAAATATTTTCCTTCTTTTTATTTGAAAGGGGCATTTTTTTCTTTTAATTAGGGCTTTATATCTATTTATCTTGACAATTTTTAGATACTCTTCAATAGCTTCCTTGATGGTTCTTCTTTCATTTTAACATTCTTTATCATACTAGGGATTGGTTCTTTTATTTTTCTTTTTACCTGAAATTTCGATAGAGAACTTGTTAATGTAAGATGAGAGGACCGTCGTAAAATTATGATAGAGTTATTCTATATTTTCCATACTTGATAGAGGAAACAAATCATTTTTTGAATTGTTTATATGAAATATCATCCTTATTTCTATTGAAGATTATATGTTTTTTACTCAGAATTTTCTTCTATGGAATCACTATGCATGGAAAAATTGAGAGTTACAATTAGAGTTCTATGATCAAAGTTAGGCTCATGGTCATTTAAAATATCTAAAATATCATTATGTTGTATAAAAATATATATTAGATATGACATATTCTACCACACTACTTCCAAGCCCATGAATACAAGTCATCTAGATAGAACTTGGAAACTTCATTATCTAAACGTTACACATTATAAGATCTTGAGTGCTACAAAGCTTGACTAGCTCAAAGCGAAACAAATTTTCACCTAGATATGTAGAACTTCTTTTGTACTGGTTGTCTAAAGCAGGGTCTTCATCTAATCATAGAGGATTAGGGTTGGAATAATAGCTTAGAATAATAACTTGTTTGCTCGAAGTGTGAGCATTAAATTCACCCATTAAGAGGATATTTCCTTCATTCCTTAGACTATAATATCATTTTCTAATCCATTGCAAGGGAAGGTTTTATCTATATTGGTTTTCTTATAAAGGTTATAACTAATAAGGACAAAATAACATATCGCTATGTAGGTTTTTTTAGCATTAATGTCAGAAATCACTATCCAAATATACTAGTTTTGAGGGTCTTTCTTATAGATCCTAGAATGGGGGGAGATGTTTTCCTTAATGTAACAATTTATACCTCCAATGCCTCTACTAAATGATCGCTTGTTCCAAACCGACCATAAAACAAATCCTTCTACGTTAGGAATCTTAGATTCTTCGTGCTCCCAGGTTTCAACAAGAAGAATAATATCAATTTCACTTGGGATCCGACTTAACTTGGGGCCATTGTTCCATGTGAATCCTCAACAAGTCTAAGAGAGGATCCAGAGAATGTCGAGTTTCTATTTATCATTATATTTTAGGTTTCTATCTTGAATAATAGCTTTTTTGTTTCTAATTAATGCGTGTTTTCCTTCCTTCCTAGCTTCTTTTACCTTTTGAACCTCATTTTTATTTTCATTTGGTCTTTTAAAATTAAGTATTCATTTATAAATATCCCCAATCCAAAAAGATTTTTTTTTAGTATGTCATACTTATAGTTAGTAGAGCTAACTTTGACTTGGATAAGTTGTTTCAATTTGTAACCTATTATGTAATTTTGCCATAACTACAACTTGTCAATCCTCTTCTATTTAATATATTATATACTGAGTTTTATTTTAATTTTAATTTTAGATATTATAAATTAACATAATATTTGTCTTTCTCATTATAACATACATTATTATAATGTTTGTATTTATAATTTTTTTCATTAAACTTTTGATATTATTTTTTTAAATACCAAGTGAATTAATAATTCGTTATTATATTTTTTAATACCAATTCAATAATTAAAATTAATAACTTATGGAGTGAATCTACTTTTTCAATTAACCATTTATTTTTTAACTAATTAATATATATTATTTTGATTTTATATATTACAAATTATGTCTTTATTATGTGCCCGGCGGACATATTGTTTTCATGTCAGCGCATTAGTTTTTCCTTGGTGTTTAAATTTCTTTGGTTTTCAAATGTTTTCCTATGGTGAGAATTTTCTATGATTTAATTTATATTTTATATTACATAATTTGTGGCCTCTCATTGGCTCTGTCCATGTGACGTTTTCCTAGGTATTTTTCCTTGACTTGGCTACAAGTTGTCGTCATCGATGTCTAGGAAAGTGTATGAACTAGAAGGTGCCCGTAGGTGTACGAATTGGAGGATCGGATATTGTGTTAGTGGAAAGATCTGTGTTGTACATCGCGTATCAATCTATATTAAAATCATGGCAAGAGAAAGATATAAAGAATTTTCTTTTCATAGAAGAGCTCATCCATAGTAGCAAAATACGGTTGTATTGACAGTTGTTGTACGGAAATTCGAACCAAGTTAAAAATACGTCGAACATCTGAAATGATACAGGTTCGGTAGATTCAATCATTTATTTACTGAATAAGAAACTCCAAATCATAGCAGCTCAACAATGACGTGCATGAGCTAGAAAATCAAAATCCTCGGCTAAGTTCAAGTTTGAACGGTGAGTTGCCACTTATGTGTGCAAGAGTTAAAAGTTAAAAGTTAATTTTAAACTTATCATCTACTTAGTAATACTAACTTACTTGTACATGTGTAGTTTTTTATTTAAGTTTTATTTTATATGTAATTGTTATTTTAATTTTTACTTTTATGTTTTACTTTTTAGTATTTAGGTAGTTACTTTGTTCTCATTTTTCTTAAGTCATTTTGTATAAAAGTAGATTTGTGTAAATTTTTAAGTCATTTTGTATGTATTATGTAGTTGTTATTTTAAATTTTATTTTTATGATTTACTATTTATTTAATAACTCTATTAGGATTGGTGAAGGAATGGATATGATGACATCATAAACATTGTTATATTATATGGTATGCCATGTATATAATTTGAATTTGAGATATGTTTCAAATTGTTTTTAATGAATAATGAATAATATGTTAAAATTTGGAATGATTTATGTATAATTTTATTTTATTTTAAATTAAAATTGCATGTTTTTTATATTTATAAGATGTCTACTCCCGTATTTTAGTCTTATTTGATTTTTTCGTTACATATTTTTTCTGTATCGTTTTCGAATCGTATTCGATTCCATACTCGAATATTGCTACTATGAACTCATCTATGCAAAATGGGCTAATAGGCCTCTAGATTACCTCACTCTAACAACTACTCTAAACTGGATTGGAGATATTTATTTCACAACGAAAAGGAAATTATGGTGGATAAAAATATAAGCAATACCAAAAGTGGTAGTGTAAGCTTGACTTACTCCAACGTTTCTAGGGGTAGTTTGATTGTTCAAGGGTATGAAAGAGCAAACATTTCCATGGGTAGTTCGGTTCATGTGTATAACGAGGCGAACATCATTAGAGGTTTGGTCCATGGGTTGGACAATTTGCTAAAATATGGCTATAAAACTAGCCTAGATGAAAGTCAAAATGAAGCAATTAAACTTGCTCTGAGCAATCGTGTGGTCTTGATTCAAGGGCCTCCAGGAACATGTATGCATATTGAATATCATGTTCTAGGTTTCTTTGGATGTCCTCTCTAATTGTGTGGCTCATTCATGCGTACGATTTATTTGATTAGTTTCGTTCCATTGCATAAATATGAATGGTTATCATTAATGTCACAGGGTCATAAATTCTTGGAGATATTTTAATGATGCATAGAATTATTGGCATGACATAGTATGATCCATAGAATTATTGAAACACAAGCTTAATGCTGACAGAGCATGTATCTTCAAAGTGTGTGTGTGTGTGTTCACTCTTCTTGAAATGACTATCTGTAGATGATCATGGAACTTAAAATTATATGTAAAACATAACCACTTATGTGTGCACTCTGGACATGGAATATATAGGGAAATATTACATGGGAGTAAAGATCATGGAGATCTTATTGATGGAAGATACTTTTCCTCTTGGTCTTATACATGTTATGGCTTATAAAAATCATGGTTTAGGTTAATTCATATTGTCGGCTAGGAGGGAGAAGTGAGGAACCTACCTTGATGTTAAACAATTTATCTTCTAAAATTGGAAAAATGAATGAACATTGTTCTTATTGGATTGAATGTAAATTTAAGTTAAAACAAGTGCAAACAAAGATGAAGGGACCTTTGTAACATTTGTGAGAAAGTAACTTTTTTACTGTAAAATCTTTAATCAATTGCATCACCGATAAAAAAGTGAGGCAATTGGTTTCCAAGGTTGAGTTTGGTGGAAATCTCTTAAGATATTTTCCAATAGAAATATCCCTTCTGGAATCTATTAGAGGCATACTTGGAAGGAGGGAGGAAACAAGAAATCTTGTGACTTTCCTATGTCAAACTCTATATAAGACCATGAGTCACTGGATACCTAAGAAGGAGAGCTTCGAACTAATAGAAAATTGTCTCTCTATTGTTAAGCCACCACTATAGAGATTGGATGAGACTAGGCACATTAAAACATGTGATACTCGATCCGAAGACGTTGAGGAAACCAATGATTTGGAAGAGTATGAGGAAGAGATGGATTTTGAATTTATGTAGGATCGTAGAAATGAATCATGGTTTGAAGAGAACTTATTTCCGTTTAGAAGGCAAGCAAATGATAACTTATCCTCTAGTGGGGTTAAAAAACATAATATGCATGCAATCTTTCAAAACCTTGATTGATCGATCCTCTTTTATTTGAGTGCATAAACCTAGAAATCCTAGATGAAATTTATGTTTTTAAGTTTAAGTTGTTTTGGCATTGTAGATAGATTTAAAAACATATCAATGGATGCTACACGAGAATACATGGGATTTAAATCAACACCTTCGGGTATTATTGGTACACATGATCACCCAAGCCCATTATGAAAAGGGCTTGAAAATATTTTCAAATGTTAAGAATGAATACCCTGAAATATGCGAGGCTATGAAGGAGATCACTCAACTATGGTAGCTAGAAGTGCTTTGGGAGTCACAGATTGTGGGGATGACAACAACTATCAGTTTCCTCTTGTTTTTCAGAATAAATTAATTAGAACTTTGAATCAGAATCTAAAATATCATAATAAAATTCTTATTTCAGTAAGCATTGCAGGGAGTAGCGTTATATCGAGACGTTCTTAAAAAAAATTGACCATTAATTATGCTTGTTGAAGAAGCTTTCGAGATTTTGGAACCTCAACTCGTCGCGACCCTTGAACCAACCATTCAACATCTTATTTTGATTGGTGATCAATATCAGTTATCTCCCAGTGTAGTGTGTTATGAACTTAAGCGTTGGTATCTATGTGACTTGTTAGTTTGGATTATGCTTTTTTTAAAGCTATTACAAGGTTATAAATTTTTGTTTTGTATTTTTAAATATACAAATTTATTCTTTTTGTTTGTAATTTTAAATGTACAAATTGATTCAGCTTCCTCAATTATTATCTCAACCATTAATATAATTTTTAGTAACTCTTTTATATGAAATGTATTTATTTTATGGATTCTGTTATGCTAGAAATTAGCATGGGCACTATTCCTTTGTGGCAAGATTTTGGAATATATATCATACACATCATCCTTACATGGCAGGTGGAAATAAAGAAACAACTGCTCTTTCAACATCGCACATATAAACCACACAAACAAAGCAAAGCATTGCATTGCCATCTCATGACTCTTTTTTTAATTTTATATGTTATAAATTCACATAATATTTATTTTTCTTACGATGATGATAATAACATATATGTATATATTATAATATTTATACCTAAAATTATTTTCAAATTTTTTAACTTTAAATATTATTAAATGAACCATTCATTAGATTAAAATAATTTTTTTTTTAACTTTAAATATTGTTAAATGAACAATTTATTAGATTAAAATCTAATTTAAAAACAAATAATTGATTAAGTCAATAAATATAAAATGTAGTTTTAACATTGCAAACTTATCAAAACACTTAAAACATAAAATCCATATTTTAATTAGATTTCATTTATAAAATTTTGAGATTTTTAATTTATTAAAAAAACCCTCATAATTAGATTTCATTTATAACATTTTGAAATTATGATCTAAAATTTAATGATTTAACTTACAAAATTATATATACCCATATCTCAAGATTCGAATCTGCACGTTCTTTACTTAGGTTGGAATATGCACGTTTTTAATTAGTAATATATATATACCCTCAACATCTTTATAACATTTTGAAATTATGATCTAAAATTTAATTATTTAACTTACAATTGATATATACCCATATCTCAAGATTCGAATCTGCACGTTCTTTAGTTAGGTTGGAATATGCACGTTTTTAATTAGTAATATATTTTGTGGTTTCTACTGGAGACAATTTGTGGATCACATGGGAGGGAATCTTATTTTGGATTACGTCGTACTTTTAACGGGAGGGCAAGGCCAAACCCATTATGTTGATCATAGTCTGTCATGATCAACAATGAAGGCTGTGTTTCCCACATCGCATTGTTTGTTTAAAGTCTATGGGTGGCTCTACAATATATTATGATAGTAAAAAAACATCAATGATAGATTATCCTTAATGCTAGATATCTATATCTTATATATGTTGTTTTATTTGGTGAATTAGACCAAAGAGTGAAAAGAATGAAAGAGTTGTCTTAAGAAATTCCCGGTCAAAGTTAAAAAAAAATGAAATTAAGTAATGATAGTTAAATATTAATTTTGGTGGATATGATTTGTTTTAATATAAATATTATTATTTGTAAGAAGTTTCATTATCTTTTCATTACAATGAGAATGGACACTTATTTCTAAACCCCATGCCACGATTTGCCACATCGATTATAAAATCTACATTATTCAAAAAACTAAAAGAATGTTGTTCTTGAAAGTGTGCATGCATTAGGAATGTGTGTGTATTTTTTTATGTACAATATAAATAAAATTATGGGGTTGATTATTATTTTTTATTTGGTTTTCCCAAGGCATCAATGATTTTTGTGCAATGAGATGGCGTGTGTGCATTTTAGGAGATATAGACATCAATTGTGAATCAATTATCGAGGAGATATAGTCATCAATTGTGAGTCAATTATCGAGGAGATATAGTCATCAATTGTGAGTCAATTATCGAGGACCATTTATGGGTAAGATTTATTTGTCACACCATTTTTATATTTTTTACATTTCAGAAATTTTAATATAATTTAAAAATATGTTGTTATGGTTGAAATGCAATTCTTATTCTACAAAGTTGGTAGAAAATCCAATCAAAACAAAAAGAAAAAACTTAACCCCCACAAGAACCATACAATGAAATAAATCAAAGTTTAAATGAACTTAGCAACTTAAATGAGAGCTTAGGAATATTAATAGAACCATCATTCCTTTCACTAGCCACTTCCTTTGAAAACATTGTTGCTTCCATTGGCCATGCCTATGGCCAATTATTTGATATATTTTAATGTAGGACGAGGACGAGAGAGTTTTAATCAAGTGGAATTAGTAAGGAAGAGGCTAAACGACTAAATATAATCAAATAATTTCCATTGTTTAGTTGTTCATCAACCCTAGAAACAACCAACCACCTAATCCAAGGAGGTTCCCTTATATTTTATTCAAAAATTATGGGTTGAGTTCATTATTGGTTATCATTTCAATTATTTTGACAATGGTGAATTCCAAGGGGATGCTATTGCCTTAGCTCAAGATCAAGCAAATACGAGACCTAATCCACTAAAAGGGGTGCATACACCAAGGCACTTTCTAAACACCTCTCTTCCTTACAAACCACCTAATCTTGGAGATAGGACTAAAGATACCCATATTGTGATATCATCCTTCACATGTAGTCTAGTCCAACAAAGTGCATTTGTAGTAGCTTCTCATTGAAGACATCATGTAATGATGTTAGGTCACCTATTGTCGAGTCTTCACCTAGCTAGGATGGTCATTATGGTTATAGGCTAGTTATTCCTCATCAATGATATCATTACATATATCCTTGTCATGTATTAAGAGAGGGTCATATTCAAATAATTTCTTGGATAAGGTTAGTATGACATCATTTTATTAACATAGTCCTAGGTTAATAACTATGTTATTAACCTATGACCTATGTGTTAACATTATAATGAAGCTCTAGGGTTACAATGTAATTACCTAGGCGTAACCCTTATATCCTAAGCATTCGTATTAAAGCCCATATGATAATCTTATCACAGAGCAACACTAATAAATGGTGATTGCATAACTATTAACATAATACATTTACAATAATGTAGAATGGAATGAAAAGCGGTCTCACATATATCAATATAATGTATTAACATAATATTTTAACATAATATATTAACATAATATTTTAATATAATATATTAACATAATATATATATATATATATATATATATATATTATAACATTGTTAAACGTTGGTTATGCGCCTATGGTTGACTTAGCGTCGAACCTAGGTCTTATGCATAATCTAACGCATTATTCCAACCAAGGAGTTGAACTCCAACAATGGTATTGTGGTGATAATCCATCCGTATAATATGTGAATGTTGATAACTATGCAGTAATGTTTTATGTGCTTAACAAGATTATCTTTGTGTGACTGTGTTGTTTGATTTCCAATCTGCCACGTAGATTGCTTGTGTGAACCAATGTTTTAACCCCACCGAGGTTCCCTCCCGGCAGATGACTCCAATCTCGGCGACGTCGTGGTACAACTCAGCAAGGGCTTGACGGGTGTGTGCTTCAGCTAGTCCACGTTGGTCCTCACACGAGGTTGCCAACCTCGATAGCTACAACATTAAAAATCCTATGTTGGTTCATAAATGCAAATGTTCCATGGTCATTGATTACGATTAAGGTAACAACGTTGGGTGTTGCGATTTCATGAGCACCGTCGATTGGGTTATGGTGGTTGGCGCCCAAATTCTATGTTGTACCATGCATTGAATGGAAAGGTGGTGACTGGGCTTAGTGGTCACCTTCTCCTCAAGCCGATTCCATGGAGTGCCAAAACCCCTTGTATTGGTTTGAGTCCGTTCATTCGCTGCTATCAAAAGTTTCTTAGAGCACCTCTGCTCTGAGTAGAGGGCTCATGCCCACAAACAGAAGAATGTTGTTCAATGTAGTTCGGACCATGGGGAGGCAGCCAATTGTGCTCCCACGTCAGGAAGGTAAGAAAATGAATACTTACTCTTACTACAGGGTTTCTTCGCTAGCTTGCTTTTAAATATTCTGTCTAACTGCTTGTCGTGGATCTTTTACAGGTAGGGAGCCAACACGTCTTGGTCCTCACATCTTGCCCCATCCAACGGTAAGCAGAACTACAACCACTTGGTGTTTTACTTTTACTCTCTTTTTACCTTGACTTCTTACTGCACAAAATGATTTATGTAACTCGACATTGCAGGTTCAATGAACGTCAAGGGAGTGCTGGTTAGCCACAACTTGTGCCATGGATTTGGAGAGAAGCTCGGCCTCCGCATCAATCAAGTAACTTGTCCACTCTTGTCCTTCGGGGTTAACTCCCCGATGGTTAGAGAGGGGTTACTTAAGACTTGGTTCCACTCTTCCTGCGTTGTGAAGCAGAGATGGTCTCATGGCCTCGCTCTCCAATGCCTACGATTGTGTTTTCATTTTCTTGTGTTGAAGGCTCGTTTGCAGCCTCTGGGTGAATGTAACATTAATCTTTTAACGTGTATGATGATTAATACTTCACCGAACTTGAACTTTGGTGGTTGGGGCACCATGGGCATCACTAGTTATAAACCATGTCTCATTTTGGGTTAACCAGTGAAGGGGTTATGGCATGGGAAGAAGAGTGGTAGCTCTCTGGACTGTATTATTTCTCTTTTATAAATAATGAATGCATTTGAAATATTACATTTGAGCATTAGTTTTTTTATTATGATGTTGGAATGATATGTTTCTCTTGGCCTCTGTTTGCCTCATTTACAAGAACAGAGTTATTATACGAATCTTGTTGCATTCGTCTTTTTAAATGTGTGAATGGTTAAGTCGTTCACTTCCAGCAGTGGGATATTACTTATATCGTTTTCGATCAACATGTCTGTGTATTATTTACTAGGTTTTCAATGGTTAAATGATATGTTACAGCATTCAAATGATTATGGAATAATCTGTGCTTCAATGCACATATGTAATTAATCGTAAGGTTAGGAAAGTAATTACATGCATCAGTTTGCAACCTTCTTGCTGCGCCGAATCATTTTAATCTATATGTATATATATACAATCCAACATCTTTAATATGTGCAATGAATGCTGTCCCATGTTACTTCCTGAGCATAACCACAATGCATATTGTTTCATGGTAGTTACAGAATGTGTGTATACATATAGATTCGTTCTCAACGATATTATGCTGCTTTGTTTGCTCTTACACGTGCAGACTGTATAAAAAATAGGAGCATAGAATGCTTGAATGGAAAGCGTAGGGTTAAACCCTTAGCCATATATATATTACTTGACTCTGAAATATATATGTATATATATTGATTTATTAATATTTAACATTAATGTGGTCTCCACCAGGGACCACGATTTAATTTGGAGAAGAGTATCGTGACTACTATGTTGATAACATAGGCATTAAATTAATATTATCTCCACTGTAAAATGTAATGCATCTAGAAAAATAGCATGCATCCAAAACGTAATATGTATCCAATGAGGTAAAAGTAATGTATGCAAGATAATAGGGAAACCCTATTTGAATATTAAGATGAAGCTTATACATACTGTATACACATAAAATAGCTTAGCAATGGATCTGGGTTCTCCAATCTAGCATATAAGTATTTTGTATACATATTTACATAAACGAATGAGCAGATTTAGAAATAATCATTTCCTTTAAACCTGTAGGTGAATATCCTATTCACAATTATCCCCATTCTGGGTTGATCTATATAAGAAATTAGAAATGAGGGTTTATAAATATTTAGGGTTTGACATGTAAACCCTTGGTTTACATGTTTGTCTGATTTGCACAATAATATAGAAAACATGGTTCTGTTAGTAAGATAGAGATAAATGTATTCCATATAAAATACTTGCACATAACCATTAGGTTAGAATTTAAACAATGGTTACTCTAAGATGCCTCTCTCAGGCTGATAGCCCATTATTTAACCAATACTGCAGTCTACTTACTGTACCAGCACCTTACCCATTCATACGGTAAATATGACTATGAATATTTCAGGCATTTCAATTTAGATCATAAAATTGTAACACAATACAAAGATCCATAAATTTATAGCAGATCTATACTTAGAAAATCAATGTAAAATTATACATATAATCAGATCTGAAATGGTAGATCATTTAATAGTACTTCCAGGAAATAAACATAAAAAAATTCCATTACTGTCCATAAAATGATCATATAGGTTCAACAGGAAAACTTATTTGAAATCTGATGACCAGTGGAACCAAGCACAAACCTCCCAGCCTTTGACCAGCAAGTACTCCTTGCTTTCAGGTCATCCCTGAGTTGAGTTCACAGTCCCCCAGGTCAGAGTGTAGATTTTAAGTTACCCTTAACTTGTTTTACCCAAGTTATTTAGGATATTTCAGTGGCAGTAGGAAACCCAACATCCAACTCATTACTCCTGAGCTTTAGGATGCTCCAGGGGATTTTAAGCCTCAACCATTAAGAGAATCAATTTAAACATAGCATATTCAGAGTAAAATGCAGTACTCATGCAAGCTTGGGGTAGTTCTCCTACCTGCACACAATTAAGTGGCCGAGCCAATACCCAGCTGTATGATTCCTCTTAACCTGGACCAGTTTGGTTCTCCCAAATCTGTCCTCATTCACATGGCTTCAGGACCAGTTTGGTTCTCCCAAATCTATCCTCTTTCACCTGTCTTCATTTGTCTCAGGTTATTTTTCTTCCCAGGTTCTCATTTCTCTTGTGTGTTAATGATCATGAGAATGTGAATAATGAATGAGTGTTTTCAATGAGTTTCACTTTTTATTCTCTTAGGTGTGAAATTTCTCATTTTATGAATTCTTATAATTCATTAGTCTCTCAAATCTTTTCTTTAGGGTTTTTCATTTTTCTCCAATAATAATTTATTATTATTATTTTAATTGGAATTTTCCCTCCAACCCATAGGGGACCGTGACTCCCATCTCATTAATGTGCTGGTCCACATGGTCATTAGAAATCAACTTTTCAGATTTATACTATCAACTAAGTAAAAATGAAATAATACCTAGCAAAATATAATAGGGGTTCAAAGTCCAAAATTGGGGTATTACAAATGATGTTTTAGGGAAAACAACCATGCCTTTGGACATAAAGAAACGATTGAGGCATCTAGAGTGATGAACAATTCCTAGAGCACCATGCATGACCTTGCATGGATATCCATGCCACTATGTATCCATGTCTTGGGGCCTTGGGGACTTGGACAAGGTAATGGGAGGAGACTTGAACCTCTAGCCCTAAATGAATCTTATAGCCATCCAAGGCTAAGAATATCACCTCAACCAACCACACATAGCCTCTTGAGAGTATCATTGTCATATGATTAAGGACATTAACACCATTATTTGGTTTTGAGAATTATGTAGGTGTCTTAGGACATCGGAAATGATGCTCTAGAGAAGAAGACCATGCTTTGGCCCTAAATAAACCATTGAGGATTATAGAGACATGAACAATGCCTCAAAGCACCATGCATGCCTTTGCAAAAGTATCCATTGAGATTTGTATCTAGGTCTTGGGGCCTTGATGTCTTGGACATGGTCAGTGGAAGAAACCTAAACCTTGGACCTTAAAGAAACTTTTTATCCATCCAAGGTTAAGAAGGTTTCCTCCACCAACCACACATGGCCTCTTGAGGGTATCATTGGCTTATGATTAAGGATTTAAGGATTTAAGGATACTAATTCCATTAGGTGGGTTTGAAAAATATGTATGTGTCACGATGCCTTGGGAATGACATTCTAGGGAAAATACCATGCCTTTGGTCCTAAAGAAACCATTAAGGAATCCAAAACCATGAGCAATGCTTTAAAGCACCATGCGTGATTTTTCAAGGGTATCCATGGCACTATGTATCCAAGACTTGAGGACTTTGAGAATTGGACATGGTCATGGGAGGAGGCATGAAGCTCAAGCCCTAAAGGAATCTTCTAGCCATCCAGGGATAAGCATTTTTGTATCCACCAACAACACTTGGACTTTCGAGGTTCATTGTCCTATGATTGAGGATGCCAGTAACATTAGGGTGTTTTGAGGAGTATGTACATGTCTCAGGGTGTTGGGAATGCATTTCGAGGGAGGAATACCATGCTTTTGTCCTTAAATAAATCATTGAGGTTTCCATAGCCATGAACAAAGAACCACACATGACTTTGCATGGGTATCCATGGTGCTATGTAACGTATCTAGGTCTTGTGGTCTTAGGGCCCTAGACATGGCAATGGAGGAGACTTGCAACTCAAGCCCTAAAGGAATCTTTTAACCATCTAGGGCTAAGAAGGTTTTCTTCACCAACAACAGCTGGCCTACTAATGGTATCATTAGCCTATGATTAATAATGTTTGTGCCATCAGGTGATTTTGAGAAATATGTACGTGTCCTAGGACATTAGGAATGGTTTTCAAGGGAAGAAGACCATTCCTTTGGCCCTACAGAAACCATTGTTGCATCAAGGGATATGCATGCCATTAAGCGATTTTAAACACTAATAACAGGACTGAAGGCCCATGGCATGTGTAAGAAACCAAATCTTGGCCCTGACGGCTGGACGGTGGAGCTGTTTTTAGAATTCTTTGATGTCATGGGTAATGAAATTCTGGAGATGATTGAGTTTTCCAGAGTAGAAGATTACATTTTAGGTGGGTTGAATTCTACTTTTCTTACCTTGATCCCGAAGATTGGAAAACCTTCTACCTTTGGTGATTTTCGACCAATTGCACTCTACAATTTGGCATATTAAATCATATCAAAGATCATTTCTGTCAGACTAAAGCCTTTACTTTCTAAGTGCATTAATAATTTTACAAATAAATTAATAATTTTATTTTCACCTTATTTAAGAATGTTTAAACGTAATTTTTACTATAAATATATAAATATAATAATTTTC
The DNA here is from genome assembly GCA_027924585.1 of Larix kaempferi. Taxonomy (NCBI): domain Eukaryota; kingdom Viridiplantae; phylum Streptophyta; class Pinopsida; order Pinales; family Pinaceae; genus Larix; species Larix kaempferi. The sequence goes on from BSBM01000910.1 coordinate 25,781,258, forward strand.
TATAATTGACATCTCATTTAAAAAACTAAATTATATAAATATATAAATATAATAATTTTCTATAATTGAACATCTTATTTAAAAAACTAAATTAAAAAATACATAGATGATAAAAAGACACGCCCATAAGATAGAATTTAAATATAATTATGAGTATAGATTAGAATATGAATATATAATATAAGTTTATTTTTAAATCTTTAATATAGCAATTTATTTGTTTTTTTAATATACATTTTATAAGTTATATTAGGTGTGGGGTATCTATACCCTTTGTTGGGTGCAAGTTCCTAAGTTTGTGTGGGTTATCTATACCCCTATGTCAAAATGCAAGTCTTGGCATTGGGTCACTAGATTTGAGTTGTAAGTTTAGGTAGCTTATTTTGGGTATAAGTTCTGCTTTGCCAATTTAGAAGTTAAATTTGGGTCGGGTGCAAGTCCTCGAATTAATCTTCATTATTTTTTAGTACATCACTAACTTTGATGGATGTTTGGGATGGGGTGCAAGTCTTCCATTAACCTTTTCTTTGTTTTACATTAGTAACTTTAATACATCACTACAATTGATGGATGTTTGGGATGGGGTGAAGTCTTTAATTCACCTTTTTTTTGTTTTACATTACTAACTTTGATGGATGTATTGTGCACTATTGGGATTTCATTTTTCATTGGTACTCTTTTTCTTTATGTTGGAGTTGCAATTTAATATTTTTCTTTCTATGTTGAGATTTTGTTTTAAACTAATACTCTACTTCTTTCCTTTCTTACTTGACACCATGTAAATATTGGTAATTCCCCTTTCAAAATTAATAATTAATGTATGTGTACATAAATTCCGTGTGATAAGAGTGTAATCATCGACACACAAATTGCCACATTTACAACAAAAACAACCAAATTCATTAATCAAATTACAATTCTAAGGATCCGGGTCGATTCAAAGACCCTAGTAAACCTTTCTATTGTAATTATTAGTTGTTGAGATTGTGTTTCTAAGAAAGGTGGGCCACTTTTAGTGCCACTTGTTTACACACAGAACAATGTAACATATGTTTATCTTATTATTCAATTAGGTAAATGCTTTTTTATATGTTTATATTTTTTCATCATCCCTTTTCCAATGGCATGCACGATGATAATCTGGCTTGAATTCTTCAATTAGGCATATGCTTTTTTTATATGTTTATATTTTTTCATCACCCCTTCTCTAATGCCATGTGATGATAATTTAATTTGGTTTGAATTGACAAACTATATGTATAAAGTTTTTTTTAGATAAATATGTTGTCTGGTGTAAGTTTGTTGAGTGTAAATTAGTGGTATACTTTTATGACAAACCTGGCAATGTAAATATGAAAAAACAATAATCATTTAATTTGGAGGGATGATTGAAATGATTTAAGGTGCTTTTACAAATAATTTGAATATGGTGTAAGAAAATGAAATATAAGAAATAAAATTTGTTTTTTATATAAAAAAATTATTTATGAAAACTTTGTATCACTATGAAATTTAATTTTTTTTAGAGTGCACTTGTTAAGTACTTAAATGATGAAATTTCCTTTAAATAATTTGTACAATTGTAAAGAATGTTTTCTTCTTATGTACATATATATTTTCAACAAAATCCAATGTTAATTTTATATATATGTATGTTAAAAGTCTTCTTATATGTTATTCGAAATAATTAAATTAATAATAGCAAAAATTCTAAAGTTTTAAATGATGTATTTGGATTGTAAAGAATGTAAATTCTTCTTGTCTATATATACTTTTTCAACAAATCTAATGTTAATTTTATATGTATGTATGTATGTTAAAATATTTTATATGTATATGTGTATGTTAAAAGTTTTTCTATATGCTAATAGAAATAAATTAATTAATAATAGAAAAAAATACTAAATTTTTAAATAATATATATTTGGAATCTAAATAGTTGGATCTATATGTTTTTGGAGTTTCATCATGCATGGATTTGTATAGATTGTCTAGAAAAATAATATTTTGTTGTTTTATAGTCTAAATCAGCATCATCATTATATTGTACTTAAATATCAAATAACCAACTCAACAAACACAATGTAATAGGAATCATCAATCTTATCAAGAAAAAATTGAATTTTAGGTATGCATGTGCATTATAAGAACATGTCTTTCTTCTAATGTGTATGCACATTATAAAACATGTACACGTTTGTAGAACATGCACACATAAATATAAATATAAATTCACAAATTCATACCATCCTTGCCCCTTTTCAAAATCCCCAAGAACATAGAAGATACTCATGCTACAATATAATATCTTGAAGTATATATAAATGTTTCTCCTCTTTGCACCTCATGCCTACCAATATTCAATCTTTGTAGAGTGACAATATTGGTGTTTGAATGGCATCAATATCACACCCGAGGGACATAGATCCCTTAGAAATGATCAATTTGGTGGTTCAAGCCCTTGTCCATATCACTTGAACCTGAGAAGCTTCATTTATAAATTAATTAGTGGCTGAAGCCTTTACTTTATAGGTGCATTGGTGATGGTTCAGCTATTGATGGTCTCTGTGCTATTGGAGGTGTAATTTATATCAGTAGGGATCATTTTTATACTTTGAAACTCAACTGTGGCAGCGGCACCAACACCAAGGCTGAACTGCTGGGTCTATGGTGTGTTCTTGCAGTTTCTAGATATTTTGGTTTGCATGAAATCTCAGTTTTTGGTGACTCCCGGGTGACGATCAAATGGGCTCAAGGGGAATTTAATATAAATGTGATCTCACTTCATCAATGGTCCTGTAGAATCAGGGAAGTTATGGTTTTTTTCAAGAATATCTCCTTGAACACATATATAGGCAACACAATTCCCAGGCAGATTTATTATCTAAAGATGCACATGAGGGTGATGAAGGCTATATCAGGTGGGAATAATTTCAAGAGAATCATCTTCTTGATTCAAATCAAGTGTTTTTGTCTTGTATGTAGCGGTTATGAACTTTTTGTTATTTAGTTGAACCGCACTATGTCCCGAATTTAGTACAAACATTTTGATTTTGTGATGGATTGCTATTTTTCTCTTAGTAATTTGGGTTTGTATTTCAAGTTATTATCATGTCTTCATAATGTATAAGTCTTGATTATACATTGACTTATGATTTTGTACTATTTGATTCTCAATGAATATCAGTAGTATGGTTTTTTTTCTATTGAAAAAAACACAATATTTCTTCAAAATAAATATATTACATTTTAAACATAACTTTTATTTAAGATGTTGTTTACCCCTAAAGTGCAATCTCTAATATAAGCTTTAATGCCCTTAAGTTAATACACTTTAAATTACATTTAGGGGACCATGAGTAGCCACAAACATTAAATCCTTCAAATAAATTACTCATATTAAAAACATGAATAAAGTAAAACCATAAAATACACGTACTCACATATCTTTAAATACCTTTTAAGACATAAATAAGTTTTCACCATTCATCTAACCTTTAGGTAAAATGAAGGTAAAACTTGACCTACAACAACCATTTTCATATGATAAATAAACCAACAAGGTTGGAGGCCTCTAAAGTCGAAGGCAGTTTCCCACCCTTGGATGATACTTATCTGGATATTTTATTCTTATTCAAGAATTTATCCTTGTGTCCACAACTTTCCCACAAAAATACCTGAGCCGAGCTTTCCCTCTGTCCCTCTTGTTTTCAATCCTTCACTCCTACTCCCAAGACTCAGTTTCCTTGCTACCCACAAACTAATTCGAGTTCTCCGCAATCAATCACTTATAAATGTCTTACCGTCTGCAAACTTTATGAAAATTTCCATTCAAGAGGATCCTAACGGGGTCAAGAGTTCAACTATCGCTAAGAGAAAAACTTAACGGGAATCTACTCTCATCGTTGACAATAATACTGTTATTGTTGCGGAACCTGGAACCCCTCACTACCCAGAAGCAAGAATTGGGGTCGACGAAGTTAATGAGGCCAAAGGTGATGGTGACTTAGCTGCCCGAGATTCATCGGTTGAGGGTTTGATCATGAATGGAAGTGCTACTGGTAATAGAGAAGCTACGATTGCTGAGCAAGAGCCCTTACTCTTGACTAAAACCATAGAGAATGTGGATACTCTATTTCAAAATAGCTGCGATGTATTCTGTTCTGAGTCGTGCACTGTAAATTGGGTTTATTTTATTTTCACATGCCATTAGAACTGTTTATAAAGTGAACATTTTCCTCTCTATTTTTTAAATCTCTTTACAGTTTTCCATCCAAGAATTTGAATTCTTCTAGCATTTTGGGTTTACATGTCACTGAAATATCTTCCTGTAAATCGCATGGGTAGAGACCAAAAAGTGAGACTCTCCCCCTTGGCATTCATGCTCAGTAATAAAAAGGGGATCCCGTTCTTGTCAGTCACACAGAAGGAAAAAAACAGGAAGGTCACGCCTTTTCCCTTCACGCATAGGGACACCATATGTATATCGACCATAGTTAATAATGGGGACTTGCTCTATTGAGAGATGTCCCTCTTTTCATTCACACACAAGAAATCATTCATAAACACAAACAAAAGGAGCTGGGGCTGAGCTTTGTTGAGAGCCGCCCCTCTCTTCTCATGATGCAACAATAGAAAAGTATATGTATCAACAAAGAAAAGGATCTGGTCCTGGAAACTCACACATAGACCGGATGGTGCAAAGGGGCTCTTGCCATCGTCTATTCATTGCAAAGACAAGCTTTGACAATGAAACTTTTAGTGCATGGAACCGCAAAATAAATCTTACCAGAGAGGTAAATAGAAAAAATCGCATTTCTTAGTTAGCTTAATTTGAACTCTTATTATGAGATTGAATTCAATATGTTGTGATGGTTAGACTGAATACACACTGGAGACTTCTTGGTATGCCAATCTACCAAGACTGGAAAAAAGAGATATTTCCCATTGTATCAACCACATTGTGTGCGGTTAGAAAAAGGGATTTACAGGTGACACCTATATATTAATGGTTTCCCAAGCTTCTTTCACTTTGCACATAGGCTACCCATTTTATGCGGTTGCTTTTATCATTTTCAATGAGTCAATTTTTGTAATTGGTAATTTCATAGATGCTACAGACTCTGTGATGGGTAAAATTAAAAATACTCTATTCTCTTCTATTATATTATATATGTTTCCTTGTACTATGAATAAGGATACATATCGACCAACTTCAATGCCATGTTGGACCGAGTTACTCCACTTTCGCTACGATTAGTACCAACAATGACCAGTGCTGACATAAATACTTCCAGTGCTTATCCCATTCCTAACATCCTAAAGTTTTAATTAGCTTACTAATGGTGCAATGCTTATAAACAACTTGTTCCCTTGCTAGTAATATTGGGGTTTTCGTGTGCCGCTCATTTTGTGCTGGACTAGGTTGATTTATTCCTTCAGGCTGCCTTCTGTAGACAATGAAAATCTTTTAGAGTTGGAAAAATTGGACTTCAACATTGTCCAATGCATCCACCAAGAAGAGATTAAGAATATCATGAGGTAAGTATTCGTATCTAAGTTGTAGCAACTTAAGAAGGGATCAATTGCATGAGTAAATCTCTTATGTAAGTAAATGCACCCTATAGTAGTAATGTACGCAGCTACTCATGAGGAGATCGTTCTTCAATAAAACAAAATGAAATCTTTAGTAACAAAGCATATCACTAATATCAAGGAGATCGGTTTGGAAACCAACTAACTTCTACATTATTGAAACCTACTGGTGATCTAAAGAGATCCCTCCTCTTATCTGAGGGATTTGATCTGTCTAATACCATACAAAATACATTTGGTAGAGACCCTCCCCTCAACAGTTTCGCAGAACAGTGCTAGACTCTCCGAGGATCCTTGGGTTGGTTCTCCATCGTAGAGAGTTTACCTTCCTTCTCCGATTATAAAGAACAGATTAAAGAAAAAAAAACACATGCACACTTTGGTTCAAACCGTGGCCTATCCTTGTATATCTGCAAGCTATAGTGGAAATCCATAAAAATAATCTAACTTATTTAGAAATTTAACAATGTCCATAGATACAACAAACATATAGTCTAGACATGTTAGGATATATACCTTCTTAGAACCCATTTTTCAGATAATTTTTTAAAAAGCGTTGCAGGAATTTCAAATATCAATTACTGAAATTGAACAATCTGATGCATAATTTGATGGAATATTGTATAACCAAATTCCCATAATGACTATTTAAAATAAATCAAATGGTATACCGTTTAAAATTTACTCCTAAATTAATCCGATCTTCAAGTGTATTTGTGTTTTACTCAAATCTTCACAAGTGTATGTGCTTTACTTATCTAAATAAAACAATGGCGCATAGATTGATGTTACATAACATGCTTTGATTCCAATTTTTATTCATAGCTTAGTATCGCAGGACTTCGACGATGTGGAAAGAGTTGCCCCCTGTGATGGAAAAAATACCTAAGACCAGACATTAAATATGGAGAGTTTATTCTGAAAGAGGAAGAGACTATCCTTAAAATGCATTGGATTATAGCAAACAGGCTAGAGTTTAAACATTCCATTGATAAATTCCAATGGTTTGATCAGTTGCTTTTAGCTCGAAGCCCTTATTTTTTTATCTTTTATAGTTATTTTTTTCATTTTATCTAAAACCATTGCTGCTTCTTTTTATCTACACGCATGTTGTTAGTTATTCAAGTTTCATATATCATGTTTAGGTTTCCATCTATTTTATTTGTTGATATTTACTGCAATGTAACGTATGAACTTCAATAAACGCCAGGGTCGCACATTTTGGTGAGCTTGCTCCAGGGTATGCAAGTGCACTTCTTGACAAAGCTTAGGATGAAGTTGATCCATTTAATGAGAGTGATTCTCTATCAAAGAAGGAAGAGGCTTCTTCAAAGAATGCTACAGAAGAGCCCTATGGGAAAGCTAGATGACAAGGGCTTGAATGATGGTGTTAAAACTATGGACGAAGGAAATATATATATATATATATATATATATATAAAATAATCGATTCATTCTGCACTTTGTTGAAATTTTTATTAAGTATAAATTTGATCAACTTTAGTTACAGGTTTTGCAGGTTTTTAAATAATTCAAAGAATGCTACAGAAGAGACCTATGGGAAATCCGGATGACAAGGGATTTACTGATGGTGTTAAATATATGGACCAACGGAATATATATATATATATAAACGGCTTCATTCTGCACTCTTTGAAATTTTTATTAAGTATAAATTTGATCCACTGTAGTTATAAGTTTTGCAGGTTTTTAATACTTTGTACATTGATGTAAGAATGATATTTTTTCAATTCTGACAAAGATTAGCAATAACTTCATTCGCTTTTTCTATTGTAGTGTGTCTAACGCCCCTTAGTTTACTAAAATGAGCAGTAGGAACCCATTTTTAAATTCAATAAGTAAAACTAGTCTTTGAAGTTCTGTATCATTTCAGTTGTCCTAATACATCTTGATACGAGAGGTTGGGCTACTTTATCTTTGAAATAAAAATAAATGTTGTAAAACAAACAAGGATGGGATGGGAAGCCAAATAAACTGCATTCAATATCTTATTTTTGTGATCCATGTAATTGACAATAGATTCATCTATACAATAGTCACTTCCAAGTGAGGCTAGCTGAGAACAATTTCAAAATTCAAATATTTAAATTGCAAACAGAAACTATTTGAAGTTGAAAGAGGAAATACTTGTGTTCCTGAAAATGCTAGTATGCCACTCATTAGCAGAGCCCCCAAAGTGTCCAAACCAAAAAAGAGGGATAATTGTATGAACAAAAAAATTACGGAAATCGATCTAGATAAAGTATTTTTCAAAAACCCAAAATTACAATTAAGCCAACGGACTCATAAATGATAATAAGAATATGGACGACATAATCCCTCTATGTCCCCGAGAGATTATGCCATGTGCTGCTATATGTCAGACACGGGCTTTGAGATCTTTTATGTTAAAGCAAATGAATCTCCATGAATGAATTGACCTGATCATCACATTTTTTTTACTATATATATTATTATTATTATATTATTATTATTATGAGATTTATATTTTTTTCACTATTTATTATTTTGTGGTGCTTTGCACCACTTGTTATTTTATGGTGCTTTGCACTATATACAAGAATTTTGTGAATAATAATAATAATAATAAAAATAATGGTGTTTTGCATCAAAAAGTCTCAATCTATGTTGGAATGGTTTAAGTGTTTTGCACCACAAAATATGAATCCACCTACGATTGGTTTTTGGTGGTTTGCACCATACACCATGGAATGCTACATACTCATTTAACACCAAAAACAACTTTTTAACAAACACCACTTTTGCACCATAAATCTTAGTATCAGTTGTGTATCCCCGCATTATCACCACTTTTGCACCACTATTTGAAAATTGAGGATTTCTCAAATCCTTTGCAAATAGTGGTGCTAATGTGAAGCTAAACTGTCCTTTTTTGCTAATAGTATGTCACATTGTGATATAAGCATGGAGGAATGTCACAATTCAACAAAACCTTTCAAAATGTTGCAATACATCATAAATATAAATAAATGTCGTAATCCAACAAAACCATTAAAGAATACTTCACAATGCAAAATGACCATTGAGGAAAATAATCATTAATGATCATTGCAAGATGAAATTCAAAGTCGCAATTATATTATATTATAGTATTTTTTTTATACTA